>JAHKKF010505674.1:0-13415 GCA_019740295.1 Labeo calbasu
CAGTAAGGGTGTCCCTTTGTCACTCATGGCTTTTCCATTGTGGCTTTATTTTTGTTCAGTAAATAATGACACGGTGCAATTTGTCATGTGTTGTTGTTGTTAATCTGAGGTTTTATTTTCGAAATTTTAAGACCAGCCAAGGACCATTTTTTTTAATGATGTCCTGATACAGAAAACCATGGAATTCAATAGGGTGTCCTAATGTTTTCACATGACTGTATATATATATATATATATATATTAGTAATACCCTGTATTAACAACAAATCCACAACAAAGTCAGCAATTTTTAGTCCAATATGGTAACATAACATTTAAAACCTTATGGGAAAAAGAAAATCTGGTAACACTTTAGAATAAGGAACACATATTCACTATTAACTACTAGTTTTTTTTTTTTTTTTTTCTAGAACAAACTCCCTATTTATACACTAAAATGTTTGAGATTTGTATATTACTTGCAAAAATGACAGAAATAAACAAAATTAACTCTTGGCCACTTAAAGAAGATCACTTTGTCACCCGTATAATTACTTTTCCACAACTTTCTGAATTGTATTCATCTCTGCAACTTTCCCATTATCTTTTCCAGGTTTTGCATTCTGTTTTGACAATACACAAGCATAAAATCATAAAATCATGAAGTAAATGTTTAATTCCAAATATATCTATAAATATATACATAAATATATGATGCCTTGTAGACGCATTTAGCAGATTAGAGCTGGGTGATAATATAGTTTAGATTTTGCAATTTTGTTTGTTTGTTTGTTGTGTGTGTTAAGTTGTTTGTGTTATCGTTTATCCTGCATCATTACATGTTGTACAGCACTTTGAGTCAACCATGAGTTGTCAAATTGTGTTTTATAAATAAAAAGAACAAGAACAAGCAATCAAGCAGTTGAGATCTGCTGTATAGTTTATATCTCTTGTCATGTTGACTACTCAATACGGACCCAATGTGACAGCAAGGTACAAAACCAGTCCGCTAGCTGACCAATCAGTGCAATCCACAACATAAAGTTGAGAGATAAGAAGCATTTTAGGAGGGGTTCGGGACGCAGACTCCTTCCCACAAGCCTTGCTGTAGCCCTGCGATGCTCTAATGAAAACAACAGATGCCAGATGTGGTTCTAAATTGCCAATGATGAGCTGATTTTGCCAAGCATCTCCATTGACAGTATTACGAGGCAGCCTAGTTGGGTCTAATCTTGTTGACAGCAATAAAACAGGTGGTTCAACAGAAGCCAAGCTCACTGACATAGCGGGGCTTACAACAACAGGCATCATCTCTGACAGATAAAGCTAGCCAGAAATCCATGTGTGAGGCAGCACCTTTCTGTGATATCTTAAGTCGCACTGTTCCCAATAAAGTTAATCTTGGCCAGTGCCCATGTGAGCAGACAGATCTGTTTATTCTGCTCCGGTAGACAGAATGAAAGCTGGCCTTGCTGTGAGCAGCCCCGTGGACTACATTGATTTACGCCTGCAGACATTCAACTGAAAAATATTACTGCTGGATTCTCTAAAATCACACTTAAAAGGGAAATAGGAAAAGGATGAAAGGTCGCATCACTTCAGTCGTTTACACAGGTAATATATACATTACTTACCAAGTGTGCCTCAGCAGTAGCTGATGATATAGCTGATGCAAGAAGCACATAGGCTGTTTTTGCTATTGATAAAGTGCTATATTACAGGTGCAGTATGTAATATTGACGGCTGGTGGTTGAAGTGGGTACTGCAATGGGTACTTTTTAGCTCCCTTCCCTTTCCAACACAACACAGGTTGCCAGACTGAGGACATGCAACAGGAACAAGCAACAGTTGACAATGTAGCATTGTTTTTTGGAGACCTGTCTTGCAACAGAGCTACTCCAGTCAGTTGTGTGATCCGCACATGCATGAAATGCCCCGCTCATTACTCCCCCGCTCATAGATATAAATGCTGCTTTCATCTGCTGTCATCATTTACCACTTTGTACAAGCTGATTGGCCTTTTCTGATTCTGCATCCAATGAGGAGTCTTGCACAACAATTAAATATTCTGGTTCAGTGTTCACTGTTGATCTTGCACTGTTGAACCCTCCACTTCCCCCAGCTGTCTTGATCTGTTATGGGATTTATGTATGTCTATTCATGCGACAACATATCTTACATGTTTACAGCAGAATATCTGTGTATCTATTGGCAGTAAAAAGTCCATTCCTGCTCTGCAGCAGTGTGCATAGCAGATCTGCCCTTCAACAACCAAATGGATTAACATTTGTGTCTTCCGCCCCCTCCTCCTCAAATTTGATGCTCACGTGGATTGCCAGACTCAGGCGATGAACCTTACACTGTGCGTTTATGAGTTTGATGGGTTGATTTATCTTCGTTTTAATATGCCTCTGGTCACAGAGCTTTTTAGATGGATGGCTTTTTAGGTCAAGTACAATCTGCAATCTCAGACTCGTTTCCATGACTGCAATACACTATGTTTTCTGCCAACTGGCAAAACTGGGGTGTCGAAATACTATTGGGTAAATTGGCAGTGGGCTTTACCACACAGACCAATACAAAAACAGACATTCTGACACAAAATGCAGATTTCAAAGTAGAATAACTGACTGTAGCACTGTGTTTTAGAGAAACAAGTATGTTTCCTAAATATTTGCAAACATATTATAGCATTTTTATACTTTAGTATTAAAAAACAACAACAACAAAAAAAGCTTCTTTAAAGGAGAAGTTGTGTTTTTTGAGGAAAACATTTCATGATTTTTCTCCATATAATGGACTGGTATGGTGCCCCGAGTTTGAACTTTTGAAATGCAGTTTAAATGCGTCTTCAAATGATCCCAAATGCAGTTGCAAACGATCCCAGCTGAGGAAGAGGGGTCTTATCTAGCAAGTCAGTTATTCTCATTAAAAAATACAATTTAAATACTTTTTAATCTCAAACGCTCATCTTGTCTGGCTCTCCCTGAACTCTGTGTATTCTGGCTCAAGACAGTTAGGGTATGTTGAAAAACTGATCGTATTTTCTCCCTCAACTTCAAAAATCATTTCAAAATCATCCTACATTGCTGTAGAAGTTCAGACCCAGTCTTTGCAAAGTGAACATGCAAAGAAGATGAAACACCCTTAACAAAAAAGGTAAAACAGCGATATAGAACGACTTTGAAGTTGAGGGAGAACATGAGATTGGAGTTTTTCAACATACCCTAACTGTCTTGAGCCAGAATACACAGAGTTCAGGGAGAGCAAGACAAGACGAGCGTTTGACATTAAAAAGTATATAAATTGTACTATTTTTATGAAAATAACCGATCGTTTCACTAGATAAGACCCTTTTTTCTCAGCTGGGATCGTTTACAAATGCATTTGGGATCGTTTGAAGCCGCATTTAAACTGCATTTTGGAAGCTAAAACGAAGGGCACCATAGCACTCCATTATATGGAGAAAAATCCTGAAATGCTCTCCTCAAAAAACATCATTTCTTTATGACTGAAGAAAGAAAGACATGAACATCTTGGATGACAAGGGGGTGAGTACATTATCTGTAAATTGGTGTTCTGGAAGTGGATTTCTCCTTTAAAAGCAACAGAAACATGTTCATAGCAAAAACAACCAAATAAACTAATGTCCAAAATTATCTTCCATATACAAATGTGGGTATAAATACTTCATTTACATAATTACATAAAAAGAATCAAACTGTATCACCGAATCCACATTTTGTCTTTTCAGCTGTCTAATATACATTCAGTAGGCACATTTTCTCTTGCCAGTTTTTGTTTTCGATAAGCACACCTGCATCTGACAACATTTTTTGTCAGTTCAGTCACTTTCTTTCTATTATTTTTATTCATGCCATCATCAGTCCTACTTGATTGTCTATATTAGAGAATGCTTACAACATGATAATCCTGAATGCTTAATGCTCGTCCCTGACTAAACATCACCTCAACACTATAGCGCCGTCCCTTGCCAGATCTCTCGCCCACGTGAACCGTCTCCCTGCAGATGAGACTCAATGTGGGAGGGCGCTCTGTCATGCTGATGTGATGCACTTTTGAATTCACTGTAAGATTCGTTTCACGCATGCAGCCTTATCCTCTCTCCACAGACGGAAAGCTTCGCTCGCTTTCATCAAAACATCTTTTTAATGTTTCTCTACATTTTTTAATTTATGAGTTCGTTATATACCATTTTTAAGGGCTTGATATGATTCATCTTTTCGGTGCAGCAGGTGAACAAGAAATTAACTTCCAGTTTGCAATGACTGAGATGAAGGAACAAAGGAATGGGCAGCTAGAAATAAAAATCTGCAGAATAGGAAGTTTGACAGGTGACATGTTTCAGTTTGTGAGCATTGCATTTTCATGGAATTCATAGAAGAGAATAAATATTTTGTATTTAGTAGACTTGTAGCCCTTCACCAGTCTTTTGATGAAGCTTAAATGCAACCGGGTCTTTCTATATTCCACACAGTCTCTTAAAACAAGTCCCCAAACATTAGCTGAATAAAGATGTGCAAACAAGACACAGGAGAGGTTAGGCTTATGTAATCAGTGATCACAGCAAAGATACATTAATCTTCACCTTCAAAACTTTCCGATACATCAAAGCAACCCCTTTTTGGTCTAACCTTGCAAACCTCTGATTGGCAACTGGCATTTTTTGCAGACTTAAAAGGATAAAGTCACTTTCACACAGGAGGAGATTATGGTTGTCAGTCCAGTATTTGTGTCCTTAATACGGTTACGTTCATACAAAGTTTGGTTGTTTACAGAAAACCCTTGTAAAAAAGTAGTGTCCTTAATTGCACTGAATGTGCACTCACAGTACTTCAGATCTTGTATATAATTTTTTAAAAGCTACTGAGCTTGTACTTGCAGATAATGTAATATTAATGAAGTGTAAAAAGAGTATATTTTTTCTTGTTTCACTTTAAAGACGTTTTTACAAATGTGTAATTACACAATATATATATAAAAAATATATATAAATACATTATGGGTGGATTGATGGATGGATGGATGGATAAATAGAAATGACATTAAAGTATATTTCAGTATACGAGTACATTCGGTAGTACACTTTAACCAATAAAATATAAGTAATTATGACATTACATATAAAGTTGCTAAATAGTTACATGTAACTATTGTACAGTATTAGTTCACTTCCAGAACAAAAATTTACAGATAATTTACTCATCCCCTTGTCTATATATATATATATATATATATATATATAATATATATTCTCTATATACTTCTAATTTCTTTACAACTGAAGAAAGAAAAACATGAACATCTTGTATGACAAGGGGGTGAGTACATTATCTGTACATTTTTGTTCTGGAAGTGAACAAAAAAAGTCCTATATATGTGTGTTGGAAAAAAAAAAATCAAAAGTTCAACTGATGGTATTTAATTAAAATATTATATAATTAAATTTAATTGCAATTAGGTGTGTGAAATCATTACATACAGTTAAAACTATTCTTATATTTAAAATATATTTATGTACATATATACTATTTTCTATAATATGCACTCTTGTATATATTGTGTATTATTTCTAAAATATACTAAATTGTTCTTTATTTCTGCAAGAGACTGATTCACATTAAAAGCTGTAAATTTCCTCACATCCTCATCTGTAAATTTTCTAGACAGAAAACCACATTTTCGGTGAAGCCCTGTTGTGTGAATGGAACTGGACTAGACAACAATACGTCTGTCATGTCATACAGTGTGAGACAGCTGCTCTGAGTTGCACATATGTGCGTCAGATATGAGCTATGTGTCATCTGAAGGTTTTAGATCTGTCTTGCACCAAAGCTGCTCCCGTCAGTTGTGAGATCTGCACATGCATCGAATGCCTGGCTCATTACTCAGATATAAATGCTGCTTTCATTTGCTGTCATCACTTACAACATGGAACAAGCTGAATGGAATTTGCTGATTCTGCAGCCAATAAGTCTGGTTCAGTGTCCACTGTGCGTTATCACAGTTCCTCTGAAAACCTCCACCTCCCCCAGCTCCACATGTCTAGATCTGCTACAGGATTTATGTATGCCTATTCATGCAACAACAGCACATCTTGCATGTTCACAGCAGCATGTCTGTGTATCAGTGCGTGTAGCAGATCTACCCTGCCAATGCCAAATGCATTAACACTGTCGTGTTATAACATGTTAAACCTATTTGAGAGTTATTACTGAAATATCTACATTTGTCCTCTACACAGGTATACAAGTCATGCGGGTTTGAAAAGACATTATGATGAGTAAATAAAACAGAATTTTCATTTCAAATATTCCTTTAACTCAAAATCAAAGGTAAGAAGTCTAAGATTAGATGTGTTTTGGTCTCTGTAGCACAAATAAACAGAAGGTGATGAATGTGATAAGGAGCTCTATGTTATTGATTTGTGTGGTCCGCCTAGTTTTAGAATGCATTAGTCTTGAAGAGGCTGGTAATCAGCTTGTTTTGAATGGGTATTCATTACACTTCGAAATATTTTGAGACATATATCTCCTTATGTGCTATCGATCAGTGAGCCGAATTCAAAGTCTTTCTAGACTTAGATTAATACATTCTGTTTTCCATTTATTTTAGTGACTAACACTGGCCCTTTTCTACAACTTCCCATCTCGGCTCAGTTTTCCTATCTCTCAATTTCTCACATTTTTCCCCACTCCATATTAACAAACGGAAGCTCTGTTATGATACAGTACACTCAAACTATTTGAGCAGTGGAGACATCAAAGCTACTGGAGTTGTAGTATGTCACCCTATTGCATCAGGACTGGAGACTGCAAGACCACCCCTTTAGCCCAAAAAACCCTCAAACATTAGCAGTCCCTCAATGTGATGGCCTGGCAGGGACATATCTCTTAAAGTGAGAGGGCTTATCAAAGAAAGGAAGCTTAACAATGTTTCAAACTAAGTGAAAGTGACAGTAAGTTTACACAGACCATTCCAGTGAAAGCTTGCTACTAAGAACCCATAACTACTGTAACTACAGAATGTTTCTAAAAGTGATGCCACAAAGCTCACTAACTTTGACAAATCCACCTAATGATACTTCTTCACAGGTGGTCTTTTCCCCCATGTTTCTGCTGTTGCAACACATTCTCACTCCCAACTCGTCACATATTGACACTTGGTCAGGACCCCTTGGCATCACTTTTTGACACACATGGTCCTCCATTGCTTTAAATAAGAAACCTTCGGCGTCAACATGCAGACGCGAAAGGCACTGGGAATTTTATCGTCGTGGTTAAATTACATATTGGGTAATGTTTTTGCCATTATTACACATATGTTGGGGTATGTTTTTTTTTTTTTTTTTTCAATGTAAACAGTCAATTTTTTGTTTTGTTTTGTTTTAACCCAACCCCAGCCCCTAAACCTAACCATTTGTCAATATAAAACACAGAATATAACAGGCAGATACAACTACAGTCACAATTTCTTAATATCCCAAGTCTTCTGAGGCAAAAAGATTGATTTATGAGAGGAATAGACTCCATCGCCATCTCTATCCACCGTAAAGCTCATCCTGTGTGCAGTCTATGCACATATTTAAAAATTGCCGCCAGAAGAAGCATTACATTAGCTTTGGTTGTGAAATACTGCTTTTTATGGTCAGTTTTTATCACTGTACTTTTATTTGCCTTCAGAAGTGGGCAGGTTTAGTATAGGGGTGGGGTTAGGTGCTCCAAAATATCTATAAAAGTATAAATTTATATAAAATGATTTCTATTTTTGCAAATGCATGCAAACCATTACATGCGATGCATAATGCAAACAACTAAAAGCAATGGAGGACCCTGCACGTCAAAAAGTGACGCTAAAGGAGTACCCTCAGTGTCAAAAAGTGACACCAAGGGGCCCTGACTAAGCGTCAGTATGTGGGGAGCTGGGAGTGAAAACGTGTCAGCTAAATAATTTCTGGTATACCCTGATTCTAGCAAATCAGATTTGTACTTCTGTGTGTACCAAGGACTGTGCATGTGCCATATGAGAAAACAACAATAATACTGATTGGAACAATAATAGGACAGTAATAGCCATCAGAACTGAATGAATCTGCCAGTTCAGATTCTTAATTATCGTAACGACTGCGGTTCTGTAACAATTAACCAGCTCTTCAAAAGCTTTTTTTGTTTGTTTGTTTGTTTTTGTCACTGTAAGTTTATTTGCCTGTTGCGTGTTTTATATTGTTCAGAAGTGGGTAGGTTTAGTATGGGGTGGGGTTAGGTGTTTCAAAATATCTATGAAAGTATATATTTATATAAAATGATTTCTATTTTTGTGAATGCATGCAAACCATTAAATACAACGCATAATGCAAACAACTAAAAGCAATGAAGGACCCTGCACATCCAAAAGTGATGCAAAAGGGGTACCCTGAGCATCAAAAAGTGATGCCATGGGGTCCTGACCAAATGTCAATATGTGTCGAGTTGGGAGTGAGAACATTCTGGCTTAAGAATTTCTGGTATACCCTAATTCTAGCGAATTAGATTGGATCTCTGTGTGTACCAAGGACTGTGCATGTGCCATATAAGGCAACAATAATAAAACTGATTGGAACAATAATAGGACAACAATAGCCATCAAAGTTGAATGATTCTGCCAGTCCAGATTCTTAATTATTGTAACGACTGCAGTTCTGTAACAATTAACCAGCCATTCAAAAGCTGTTTTTTTTTTTTTTTTACTGTTTGAGCATAACATTTTAAGAAATAATTATCTGTTTCTAAACTTAAGCAACAATTGTTCTGTGTCTATTCCAGGCAAGATGCTATTACGAAGCATAAATGCAAAGTAAAAAAGATGAAATAAAACACAAATAATAGAAAAGAGAGAAGCAAGAGATAAAGCTAATGCAGAGTAAAGAGAAACAGACAGAATTTGCATGAGAATAACACCTACCAAATGAGTCAAAGACTACAGCAAAAGTCAAGAGATATAATAAGAAGAGCTTTATTCAGCAGGCTGACTGTGAATAGATTACAGAAAGGCACAACTGGAAAATTCATAATGACTGTAAGTAATTACCATAAATTCTTGGCAAATCTTCTGTATGTGGTCTCATCAAGTGTTTGATGGATGCTGTGATGATTTTGTTTATTGAACATTGTGTTTCATTACAAAAAAAAAAAAAAAAAAAAAGGGTTTGTGATATTTGATGCTGCGGTTCTTGACAAGCATTGTTGTGGTTAATAATAATGAGGCAACAAAATACAGGATGTAGGTCCATGCCTGCAGTTGCAGCACTCATGTTGAGATGCAATTTAATGCAGCCAGGCTGATTTAAACACTATACTGCTCTCATTTGTTATGAAACAACATCTTTTTGGAAAGCTTGAAAAAGACTATTAAAGTTACTATTAGTATTAGTTACTATTAGATAATGGTAACTATTGGTTACTATTTTGAGATTAAAATTCTTAGTGTTACTGTGATTCATCAGACCAGGAATATGCAAAAAAAAGTGAAAACAAATGGACACACAGAACTTCTTATGCAATTTTACTTGCCAATGCAGGCGCAAAACACATCAAAGAGCTTGGGGGGTGGGGGGTTACAGATCTAGAACAAAAGCCTCTAATGATAAGCTGCACGTTCATTAACACAATGAAAACTCCAAATCCTTTTTGATAGTTCTGGCTCAACAGCCTCAGGGGACATGGCCAAAAACAACATTTCCATCTACAAACTTTTAGTTGTACAAAACGTAATGTGCACACAGCACAGTAGCTGATGCTTATAGCAGTGAGTTTATGAAATAGGGAAATCTAGCATTCATGCAGAAGATGGCAAAGCCAGGAAATGTGAGTTATTGTGCACTTTTTTCAGAAGAACTGTAAATGCAACATGCACAGACCGGAAAAAAAGGATGGAAAAATGAAACAAATGTGGTAAACAGCTGATGATACTAAAAACAGAAATACATAAAAGCATCGGATGGGAGAGGAAATAGAGTTTTAAAAATGAATATGGGAGCAGACAGAGAGAGAATTTAATTTCAAGTTGATGTACTGTACGATAATATGGCTAATCTGTTTTAACCTACATTAACTCTATCAAATGGTGTATTGAACTACTTTTAAAATACATTTTTAAAATTGAAATTAGTTTCAGAATTTTTTGTGGCAGTATCACATTTATCCTTCATTGAGAAGGCAATCCCACAATGCACTGATCCAGTATTGAAAGTTTCTGGCAACAAACTCTTCTGAGATATAATAAACAGTCTTGTCAGAATGTAGAATTGCATACAACAGGGTTTCTGCAGATATTGTCACAACACATGAGATACAAGGCGCAACACCAAGATGAAATGCAATGAAAAGTCTTTTAAGTTACCCAGACAGGTAAATCCACAAAAGGTAGGTAGGAACACACGTATTCATTGACGAGACCGGACACCAAACATCGAACTGAATACATCTTATAAAGGTAGGCTAATGATAGACAGACAGGTGCAGGTGATTAACTAATAATGACAATAACAAGGACAGGAACAGGAACACCATATATGGGCACATGAGGGAAGAACCAATACAAAATAGTCCAGGGATGTGACAATTCTCACCCCTCCCGGAAGGCGCGACCTTGCGCCGTAGACAAACAAAAAAGGAGGTACGGACAGAGGGGACTTAGGAAGTAGATGTGGGATGGAAGTCAGTGCAGAAGGAGGCTCTGGCGGAAGACGGACTCCCGGGAGGAGGACAACAAAGTCCAGGGTGGTGACGAGGAGCCAAGGAGGAGACAGAAGGGTCCAGGGTGGATCAGACGGAGGGAGGAGCCAGGGTGGAGACAGAAGGGACCTGGAGCAGGAGGAGACAGGTGAGACCCAGGCTGCAGCCATGATGGCGGCCCATGGCAGAGCCGACAGAGGGAGGAGCCATGGTGGAGGAAGGGCTGACGAATTCAGGGGGCCGACCGACCGCGGCAGAGCAACTGGAGGTGGAGCCCGAGGTGGAGATGGAGAGCCGACGAGTCTAAGACTCAGGCGGCCGAGGCGGAGATCCGGAGGTCCGTGGTGGAGCCAGAGCAACAGAGGACTGAGGCGGAGCTGGAGGGAGGGAGGAGCCCAACAGAGCCGGTAGGATGGAGCAATGAGGCAGCCAGAGGATTGGAGCCCTGAGGCGATGGAGGGTCGACAACCAACCAAGGCGGAGCCGGAAGGACGAGGGAGCCCGCTGCACCTGGTGGGCCAACGGGCAACGGTGGAGAGGAGGGAGCCAGGAGCTGGGGCGGAGCTGCTGGGCTGGAGGGCTGAGGCGGAGTCCAGGACTCGGAGGCTGGAGGTGGAGACAAGGGATCCTCCAGCCATGACACCGATGGAAACTGGCAGACCCGCGGCGAGCCCACCGAACAGATGGTGGGCTGAGGGTGAGCAGAGGGGCTGTCAGGAGACAGCTGTTTACGCTGTTTACGTTGAATTAAAATAAGAAGAATCATTCTTGTGTTTAGATGCTTTGTTGGTTATTTTTTTATCACTTATGTTTTAATCAGGCTGTTTGTCTGGTCAGGCAAGTAAAAAAAAAAAAAAACATTTTAAACTAGCTCGAACGCTGGTTTTCACCTAGCTGTAGCTCAACCTATATTTTTTATTATTATTATTATTATATTTGACTTGTATTCTGCTACAGCTATTCTGTCTGATGACACAGTGACTAAGAGAGAGAGATCTGCGATCTGTCCAATAATTGTAAACACTGATTAGGTCCGTCAGAATAAAGATATTTTAGGGGTAATGTGACCAAAAATATTTAAGACCCATCAAATCTGAATCTGAGACATTTTAAGACTGTTTAAGGACCTGCGTACACCCTGCATGAATCATAGGTGGTTGGTCTTTAGAAAACTTCTTGACAAATAACATATACTGTATGTTCAGGCTGAGAAATGTTTCCATGAGATAGTAATTTCCTTCTTGGTCATTAGGGAGAAAGGCTTACAACTTAAAAAACATCAATGAGTTCCAGAGATCTTTAAGAGATGCAAATTTGTCAACATTTCATTCCAAAATAGAGATCCCTGTTGCTTCTCTCTCTTTAGCTAAAGGAATGTAAAACGAAATTTAAATGCCCAGAAGCTGCATCTAAGGCTTCAATTCTTGAATTCAAACCCTTCATTACCATATGTTGAACAGAAATAGGGCTATGAGTCAAGTATTGAAAGGATGTAATTCCAAAATTCAGAAAATACAGTTAGAGCCTCTAGCTTTTTATTGAAGAACACTAACTCCTACCTGAAAGATTTATGAACTGTTGCCGATAAATGTGGTTCTCCAGATATGTATGCACAATGCCAGTTTCTAAGACTGATAGAAAACAACATGACATCAAGCCGCTTAAGTAAAGGAACACTTTACCCAAAAATAAAAATTCTGCCAACCTTTACTCTTCATGTTATCCTAAACCTGTATTAGTTTCCTTGTGTGTATAAAAGACTATTTATTGGAAGTATGTTCAACAAAATAAAACTGAACGAGGGCTAGGGATGTCAAGTTTTAAAGTGACCGGTTTGAGTACTTCATTTAATAAGTTCAACTCACTGACTCAGTCAGTAACTTTCGGTCACAACGGTTAACAACCAGCAGGAGCAGAGGATCTGCAATTGTTGTCTCGTTTTATCTTTTCAAAATGCTAGTAGCCTACAGTTTGTGCTACACATGGAGTTAATTTCTACCCAGTTCTGCAGTTTGTGTGTTCACTTCATGCTAATACTCAGGCCAGCGAATGATATAAATTATAGGTGCTGCATAAAAGTCTGAGGTGTGCAAACAAATGAAGAAACGTCAAATTATCCTTGTTGTAGGCCTGTATTTCTTTCTGAACCCTCAAAAACGTAAACCACTAAATCAGAATACATACTGACACATGCTGCCTCCAGGCATATATTTATCATTCATAGCCTTAGCAAACATATTCTGTAAAATTGAATTTCATCCAATATTTCTTCGCGCAAACTATACATCACTGTTCCCTTAATCCAATAAGTATTACAATACTTACACAAACTCTCCTTACAGTAGACACACTGCTTTGTGTAAACCAATTTACCAACAAAACCCATGTGAGAGATGCTGCTCCACAGAGCTGCATTAAAATAATGAGGGTGGTTTAGGCATTTTGGAGTGAGACTGGAGCTACAGCAGATAAATGAAAATCCATTTCAGAACAGAATAATGAGTATATGACATGATCATCTTAGAAGCTGTCTAAGAAGCTGTCTAAGAACCATGCTCAAATTTGAATTGGGTTATTTCAATGAAATGGGCTGCATTTAAAAAAAAAAAAATGGTAACACTTTATTTTAAGGGTCCAGAATAATGCATTAGTTAAGCATTAATTAACGGTTAATTTGTTCACAGTTAAGCATTAGTTAAGCAC
>JAHKKF010505683.1:0-18319 GCA_019740295.1 Labeo calbasu
AAATAAAATAAAATAAAATAAAATAAAATTAAAAACAATAAAATAAAATTAAATTAAAAACAATAAAATAAAATAAAATAAAATAAAATAAAATAAGGAAGATGATTACAACCCTTCAATAAAGAGATTAAAATATAATAAAACAGAAGAAACAAAACTGCTATACTTAGCAGCCAGACATACCGAACATACCAGTATCAAGCTAAAATTACTGGCTTTTAAGGATTAAGCAGGCTAAAAACAGGATGCCACAGAGTACATATTTAAGTTTTAATATTCTGAAAGTGTTGGAGCTAGTTACAGCAGTGGTGAATTCACTTCAAATGCTCAGCCATGTGAAAATGAGCTTAAAATAAGGATGATAGGTGAATCGCCTTTCAGTTTACACACACACACTGGACTTTCCACTTCACAAGACCGCTTAACTAGGTCTGCCAGTCAGCCCAAAATTTTAGGGTGAAGTCATTAGTACAGTAAGCAACGGGCTGTACGCACTCTCACAAAGCGCCTTGCGAAATCGCTGAAGGCTGAAAATATCAGGGAGAACCCATCTCATGTCAGCAAAGCTCGGCGTTAAATTGAACCAAGTCTTGTGGGTAATGATAAGACTCTTTATTAGCCAGCGAGACAGAGAGAGCGAGAAAAAACTAGGCTGTATTTCTTATTTGCAGCACATTAAAAATACATGCGGTTTTGCCTGGCCCAGACGCAGCATAGTGCGATAACTCTGCTCGGCTCTTTTGTTCTTTATTGCGCCGAGCGTTCCCGGAGGAATCCGTCTGCAACTGCTGAGCACCAGAGCAGGAGAAGCTGAATCAGAGAGTATGGGACCAGAACAGATCTCTCATCTCATCTCTCTCTGTGTATGCGTACAGTTATATAGCAGTCAAGGGAGGAAAGGGCCGAAAGCACTCAGTGCCGAACCACACTTGATCAAAGCTCCGCTTCTCCACATCACTGAGGTCCGTTCACCAGGCACAGCAATACAGTCCTGCATCTCTGACACCAACAACTGTTCAAGGAGGAATTCTCAATCTTCTGGATGTCCTGGTATGTGATGATCAAGAGATCTACAATCGTAAATCCCAAGCTCGTGCCAGTTTTGAAAGGTCTTGAGGGAAACGAGTGAATCTAATTAGTATTATTCTCGTCAACAAAAATGGCAAACATGGTTGTTAACGAAGGGTTTCTGTCACTAAATCAATGTATTATAGTCAATTTTAACTGAATCTGTTGATATATGATGAAAATAGCATTGTATATATTGCATTAAGTGGTTTAAAAGAAAAAAAATAAAAGAATATGATTGTTTCAAATAAATAATAGTCAAAATGATGGTGGCAATACCCTCGTGGGTGGCGCTAACATGTAGCACTGTTGTGCTTCGGGCTTTCCGAGTTCCAAGTCCCGGCTCGCAGATTTCCCCCTCTTTCTCTCCCACTCACTTCCTGTCTCATATACTGTCCTATCCTAATTTAAAGGCAAAAACGCCAAATGCAAGTAATGTTGCCAAGTTGTAAAAAAGTTATTACCATAAGAATGTACTTAAACATGTCCAAACATGTCTAAACATTTGCATTTTCACACCAACTAAAATATTTCTATAGACTAAAATCAGATACTATTGAATAAACCTGACTAAAATTAACCTTGACAACACACAATGCAACTAAAACACAACCCAAAAAAGACTAAACCAACCAACAAACAAACAACCAAATAAATCAAACTTGGAAACAAAAAATGGAGACTAAACGTAGAAGTAGTACTGTAGTAGTAAACACCAAAAAAACAAAAATAAATAAATAAATAAATAAACTTGAAAACAAAAAAACAACAACAAACAAACAAACAAACAATAAATAAATAAATAAATAAATAAATAAATAAACAAAACAAACTTGGAAACAAAAAAAATGGACACTAAACATAGAGGAAGTACTGTAGTATTAAACACCAAAAGACTAAAACAACAAAACAAACAAACAAACAAACAAACAAACAAACAAACATACATGCATACATACATAAAAAACAGACATTAAACGTACAGGGCACTTGAAATATTGGAAACAAAACATGGACACTAAACGTAGAGGAAGTATTGTAGTATTAAACACCAAGAGACTAAAACAAACAAACAAACAAATAAATAAATAAATAATCTTGGAAACAAAAATTGGACACTAAATGTAGAGAAAGTACTGGAGTATTACACACCAAAAGATTAAAATAACAAACAAACAAATAAATAAATAATATTGGAAACAAAAAATGGACACTAAACATAGAGGACGTACTGTAGTATTAAACACCAGAAGACTACAACAAACAAACAAGCAATGTTAATAGATAAATAAACAAAAATTGGACATTAAACAAAGAGGAAGTACTGTAGTATTACACAACAAAATATTAAAATAACAAACAAATAAACAAACAAATAAAATTGGAACCGAAAAATAGACACTTAACGCAGAGGAAGTACTGTAGCATTAAACAAAAATAGTAAAACAAACAAACAAAAAATACATAATATTAGAAACAAAAAAATAGACACTAAATGTAGAGGAAGTACTATAGTACTAAACACCCAAAGACTAAAACACCAAACAAACAAATAAATGATCTTGGAATCATAAAAACAGACGCTAAATGTAGAGGACGTACTGAAGTATTAAACACCAAAAGACTAAACAAACAAATAAATAAATAATATTGGAATTTAAAAAAATTGTCACTAAATGTAGAGGAAGAAATATTGTACTAATACAAACAAATAAACAAAAATACATAATCTTGGAATCAAAAAATGGACATTAAACATAAGAGGACGTACTGTAGCATTAAATATGAATCAGAATCTGGCAACCAGACAAACATCTACCACAAGTAACCCACAAACACAAAAGACTATTATATAAGGGTTATATAGTGTTCGGAAATGCTTCTAGACACCCAGGCACCCCTTTATAAACAAAATTAAATCACTACAGTTGCCAACAACAAGATGCTCAATTCAAAAATGACCTTCAAATTTATATTAATGACTGCAAAATATACTTTTTGCTGTTCTGGTTTCACGCCACTTCTATCTACACAACGTGAACACAACTTTTTAGAGCACGCCATTTCCCATTCTCATAAATACAAGCCCTACAGCATCTGCTCTATTCAACAGAAAGCTCTACCAAGAGATCTGTTCTGCTTTTTGTGCAAGTCAACATATCACTGTTTCATTTGTGTTGAGGACAATTAGCAGACGCAACACCGGAGCACAGAATCACAAATGATGATGAGGGCGTTATGGGACCTGTTGAGAATGGAGGCACGACAGATCTCCGATGATTATGTGGAACGTCCCTTTTGCTTAATTTTAATCACAAACTTTTTTTTTTTTATTTAAGTGTCAGAGGCTTTTCCGGGTGGCCCCGTCGTGCCTGCTAAAGTAACGTTTCTCTGTGCTTCTCATCAAAAGCGCAGAAAAAGAAAACTAGGCTACATAATTCATCAAGCTGCACAATTTTCATGCCACTCTTAACTTGGAGTTTTCCTCTGAAGGACACGAAAAAGCGCTTTTATGACGGAGAGCGCCTTTTACTTTTCCTCTAAAGGCCAGAGGAATATGGATTTTTTCAAAAAAATAAAAAATAAAAAAAAAAACCTTTAAAAAAGCGTATTCAATATAATCCTGTAAAACCGCATGCAAACAAAAATGTGAAGCTGTATCTAAATTAGATCAGCCTTAATGTCAATCATGGTCTTTACTTTAAATACTGTCTATACTCTATGTGCTATATAAAAAGATCACAAAAAAAAAAAATTACTAGCCTAAAAACCACAAAAAGACTATTTTAATATCATAGCGTCATTAACAACTTTAAGAACTATTACTAAAAATATCAGTTGCCGAACTGCAAAATAAATCCAACTTGCGTATGTTGACAATAACATGGACCAGAAAAATAAGCTCTATATTCATATATCTCTGCACGTCATCTCTGTACCACCTCCACGCAGTCTTCTTATCACAATGGCTTAATTCATTCTCACCTTCCATCTTGCCAGCGCCCCCTTTCCGATCCTTAAATTTGATGTGCAGAAGGGAAAGCAATAACAAACAATAATGGCGAAAAATAATGATGCTCCCGCTGGTGAATGCAAAGATGGACTAATGCATTCTGCACAGTGTTATGATTCATCATCTGAGACAAAAAAAAAAAAAAAAAGAAATAGGATAAAGTAACGGGGACATAAAAAACAGACAGTCCCTTTCAGTTAGTCTGGCCTAAATGACTTCTATCCTTGTAGTCTGAAACAACATTACAGTTGATTCAAAAAGAGGTAATGTAGAAGACTTATATAAGAGGCAGGAAATGGGTCAAAACTGCGAGAGAACGGACTCATCAAAAAATAATTTGTTCAGTATCATGTAGGCCTGTGTATGAGAAAAGATTTACTGTTAATATATTGTTAAGACGGACTGTGAAACCTTCAGAATAAAAGAATACACACACATATATATATATATATATATATATATATACACACACATATATACATACACATATACACATATACATTTTGTGTTTAATAAGCTCAACTTTTCTTCCAATTATTATTTTATTAATTCATAAATTTATTATTATTCCATTACTGAATTTATTGTATATAAATATGATCATGCTTTCATAATAACTAGTAATGCATTTCTATTTAAATAAATACTTCAATATTTTTATTTACATTGAAAAAAAAAAAACATAAAACATGTTGATTTTTCATCTGATTACTCATATTAATCACAACATAATAATATAAAATCTTTGACTGTTTTCATTGTCAAAATGAGCAGGAGCCTTGACTTGGCAGACTAATATTCTACTCAGTTTTTAGAATATTAAAGGAATAGATCATTCAAAAATAGAAATGTGCACAGAAAATGGTGTTCTACAAAACTACTAAAGAGACATGGTTAGTCGATTGCTAGCTTACATTAGATTACATTACAGTACATAAAATTTAACTTGCCACGTAAAGAGTAAGAAAAGATGACTGACAGGATGATAGTGAATGATTTGCAGATCTTGTAAGTATTGCCACTCCGTAGTATAAACAGAGTATGCGTAATCGCGAATCTCGAAAGTGAAAGTAAAAAGCGAATGCACATTAAAAAGCGTTTTCAATGCCCCGCATATTAATAGCGGTTCACTGATGTCCGCAATTTTTATATACAGTATAAATACTGAAACTAGTGCTGTCAAACGATTAATTGTGATTAATTGCATCCAAAAAATAGTATGTGTGTGTATACTGTGTATATTTATTGTTTATATATAAATACACACAAATACAGTATACATTTTGAAAATATTTACATTTACACATTACATTACATTTACACATATAATTACTATTACATATAAATATTTTTAATATTATATACATGCATTATGTTAATTATTTGATCAAAATAAGAGGGATCATACAAAATGCATGTTATTGTTTATTTAGTACAGACCTGAATAAGATATTTCACATAAAAGACGTTTACATATAGTCCACAACAGACAAAAATAGTTGAATATATAAAATGACCTCGTACAAAAGTTTACATCCCCTTTGATTCCTAATACTGTACTGTTACCTAAATGATCCACAGCTGTTTTTTTGTTTATTTGTTTTTTTGTGATAGTTGTTCATGAGTCCTGAACAGTTAAACTGCCTGCTGTTCCCTCAGGTCACACAAATTTTTGTGTATTTTAACTGTTTCCAACAATAACTGTTCTTTTGAGTTCCATCTTTTCACACCGAGGACAACTGAGGAACTCACATGCAACTATTATAGAAGGTTCAAACGCTCACTGAGGAAAGGAAACACGATACATTAAGAGCTGGGGGATGAAAACTTTTGGAATTTGAACATCAGGGAAAGTTTATTTTATTTTGTTTTCTGTGAAACACGTAAGCATCTTCTGTAGCCTCTGAAAGACAGTACTAAATGAAAATAAATGTACACATCTACATTCTGTTCAAAAGTTTTCACCCTCCAGCTCTTAATGCATGGTCTTTCCTTCTGGAGCATCAGTGAGCCTTTAAACCTTCTGTAATAGTTGCATGTGAGTCCCTCAGTTGTCCTCAGTGTGAAAAGGTGGATCTCAAAATCATACAGTCATAGTTGGAAAGGGTTCAAATACACAAAAATGCTGGAAAACCAAAGAATTTGTGAGACCTAAAGGATTTTCTGAAGAACTGTGGATCATTCAGGTAAGAACACAGTATTAAGAATCAAGGGGATGTAAACTTTTGAACCAGGTTTTTATAATTTTAACTATGGTTTTCTCTTGTGGACTACATGTAAACAGCTTTTACGTGAAATATAATTAAGCACTAATTAAAATATATTTTTCCCCCCATCACATAGCCTATTTATTTCCTTTCTGTAGTACACGTCATTTTGTTTCCTAACATGGTACTCAGACTCAGGCACATCCCTACCCAAAAAGGTCATTATGTTATTATTTACCCACACTTCCAAATCCATATAAATTTTTTTTTTTTTTTAAGTGATAAAGGAGACATTAAGCTTTACATCTAAACTGCTCTGATACATACAATGAAAGTAAATAAGAACCAGCTGTGGTCATCATTCACTTTCACAGTATGGAAAACTGCAGCTTTTGATTTTTGAGTGAACGTTCCCTTTAATAACAAGTATCAAATGTAGCATACTGGCATCTCAACCTTTACGCAACATAATCGCAGCTGCCCTGTTCAAAACATCCAAAATAGTAGGTCCAACATGGAGGACATTAAGCTCATGATGAAAGCTATGTAAAATTAAGGCTAAAGGGGTTTGCTTTGTACTCTTCTGGGATTAATAGTCATGTGGGGTCATTTAAAAAAAAAAAAAAAAAAAAAAGACAAATTAGAAGGAACTCGATGAAACTGGTATTCACTTCAAACATTGTTGCATGTTTCTGCCACTTGAAGCAAAAACTAAAGCTGGTCTTTACACCTCAAAGGAAAGAAGCATCACGCCTGGGTTAAAATCGCACGCCGACGGCGCCCACTGTTACTCGCTGAGCCATAAAGAGGAGATAAACAAGGTTATTACCTAAACCTGCATGCTATCATTAGTGCCCAGGGCCACACACAAATAAAGGCAATATCAGAGCATCATGGCCACTGAACGCTTACAGCGCCATTCACCTGAATGCAAAACCATCAAAGGAAAAATAGTGCCTGTTTATTTTTGCATCTATTAATGGTGCGCTATTCAAAAAGCTCGCCGAACTTACAAAGCACATGCGCAGCTCATATAGTTGTATCTTTAGAAACTTAATGAGCACAAAATAAGACAACATGCGACTTTTAAAAACACAAACTACCAAGATAATCCTAACCAGAGTCCGGAAAAACAAAAAAGCTAAAAGGAAAAAGTGAAAAACATATAGTTTTTAAAAAAAAAGGAATTGTGAGACAAAACAACAAAAAAGTGTTAACCGAAACCATCTCTTGCATCTGGAAACAAACAATCTGATTACTTTAGATCTTCACAGATGTTTTGACTGGGCCGAATGACATTTCATCAAAGAATTTTTTTTAAAAGGGACCTTTTGAAGGCCACTGCGGCATCTTCATGAAGTAGTACGTTGGGTTAAAAATAAATCGCAAGCACAAAATCACTCTGATAATGCATACTTTAGCTCGATGAGGCCATCTGTTTGCAGTTCAGACGGCTGTATTCCGGTAGGCACTTAAAAAGTAGATGCAAGTTTGAAGTTAAGTGTAGTTAAGAAAGTATTTGAGGGATGCATGTTATGTCTGAGATAAGTAGCAAAGGGAGGGTTTGAAGGCCAAGTAAAAGGCAATCAGCCCGAATATTAACGACACAGATTTGCATAAGCTTCTATTTGAATTTCAATGGCATCTAAATGAAAGTAGGAGAACAGGTTATATTTTGACAGCCAACATCACATGCACATAAAAAAAAAAGTTAATAAATAAATAAAAAAGAAAGCCTTCATAAATGACAGGTACAGACTTTTTTCCTCTCTAAATATTCAACAAGAACACAACATAAAACTGAATATTATGGCTTTGCTACACTATTAGTCTTTACATTGTTTACATAGCAAAGTGTAAGTACAGTGCCCCTTAGATTTCCTTTGCATTGATAAAACTGCTTGTAAAACACTTATATATCAGATGCTGGAACCAAAGAACAAGAATTTGTATCCTGCTTTCTCAGTGACTTCCTGTCTCCCTTATCATGTCACACAGGACTGAACTCTACAAATGGTTCACCTTTAACCATTAGAAGCACAAATCCCATGCTATTTGTTGTGTGAAATATATGTCTGATAACCTCTTCGCCTTCAAAAAAAAAAAAAAAAAAAGGATTTTGGACTTTCATGTGCATCATGACCTTTTTTATTGTATCCAGCAAATAAAAACAAACAAAATTAGTTCTATTAAATGGATATTTGAATGTGATTGTATGCACATTTGCTCTCAAAACAGCTAGTTTATACGTAATGATAAATTTAATTTGTCTGTTACTGCAAATAACCCTGTTGTTTCTCATTCTGGTAGATTTATGTTTATTATTATTATTATTATTACTATATAATGATGGTTATTTTATATAGAAATCTCTATAGAGTATATTTATTCATCTTATTTATATATAAAACGTAACACTACCATTACCATTTTTAAAGTGTTTATATAAAATATATATTTAAAAAAAAATAAATAAATGTTTATTATTATTATAGCTCTATTTAATTCGATGTTTATTTTATATATAAATCTCTACAGAGTTAACTAGTGAATTATTTTAGTAAACACTAAACTTTTTTAGCTAACATGAACTAAGCATGAACAATACTTCTACGCCATTTATTAATCTTAGTTAATGTTAATTTAAACATTTACTAATGCATTATTCAAATCAAAAGTTGTGCTTGTTAACATTAGTTAATGCACTGTGAATTAACATGAACTAACAAAGAATGACTATTTCATTTTTCATTATCAAAGAAGCAGGTAAAGTTAACTTATTTTGTCTTTGTAGCCTCTGAAGGGCAATACTAAATAAAAAAAAAAAGATATTCAAGCAAAATAAGAAAAATGTACACATCTCCATTCTGTTCAAAAGTTTTCACCCCCCGGCTCTTAATGCATGGTTTTTCCTTCTGGAGCATCAGTGAGCATTTGAACCTTCTGTAATAGTTGCATATGAGTCCCTCAGTTGTCCTCAGTGTGAAAAGATGGATCTCAAATTCATCAAATCATTTGTAGAAATGGTTCAAATACACAAAAATGCTGGAATCCCAAAGGATTTGTGGGACCTAAAGGATTTTTTTTAAGAACAGCAGGCAGTTTAACTGTTCAGGACAAACAAGGGACTCATGAACACCTATCACTAAACAAAAAACACAGCCGTGGATTATTCAGGTAACAACAGTTTTAAGAATCAAGGGGATGTAAACTTTTGAACCAAGTCATTTTTTATAAATTCAACTATTCTTTTCTCTTGCAGGCTATATGTAAACATCTTTTACGTGAAATATCTTATTCAGGTCAGTGCTAAATAAACAATAACATGCATTTTGCATGATCCCTCATAACATTTTAAATGATTCTGAAAGGGAGATGCAAACTTTTGACCTCAACTGTATTTGGACAAACAATCTGGGGGGTGGTGGAACAGCTCATTTTGTGAGATTTACAATAAACATGTTGTGAATGTTAAGCATCTCCTATCACTTACCATTAAAAAATTGCTTCATTGACTTCACAATGCTACATCTAAACATCTCTACAACAGAGCGTTTGGACTCACTTTCCCAGGCACCCCAAATCTAAACAGCCTGATGAAATCGTTTGGGACAGTTTTCTCCTCTAAAAACAATGCAAATATTAAGTTAGAGAGGGTTCAAGCGTGCATAACAGTGTGTGTGTATACGAGTGTGTTACATAAAAGATAGTTTGCATTCAGCGGTGGAATTCCCACAGTGTGGATAATTGGCTTACGTCTCATGAGCCTTTTATTTCTCTCAGAACTCCACATCTCCAACACAGGCCAAATAACGACTAACGTCTTCACATCACGCTGCCACGGCATCTGGCAGAATTCATTTTCTGAAGCCACTGACAGGAAACAGTAAATTGTTATTGGAGAATAAGTGATAACGAGCTTGAATATGCGTGGGGGTTAAGTAAGACACAAGATTCGACTCCCTCCTGCTCACCAGGAAGAGCATAAGCGCTAATCCTGATGTTGTTCGCTCTAGCTGCTAAACATGGGAGCCAAATGTGTCACCAGACATACTTGGACAGCTTAAGCAACTATATAATAGAATTAACTGATATTAAAACATTAGCATTACGCTTAATTATGGAAAGTCTACAGCATTAAATACTGATGTTTTGGCTGGTTTATTTTATAAAAAATAAAATAAAATAAAAATGAAATAAAATTTAATTTTCGGCATTCGACATGTTCAAAAAATATTTCAAAATCAGTGTCTCTACATTGACAGGCTGTGTTTCTGCAAATAGACCTCAATGTCTAGATCACACCTTGGCTGAAATGCTAATAGAAACGTCTGGCTGACAGAAAATGAAGATCTGATGAAAAACACTTCTTTCAAACCTTCACTGGCTGAGCAAGGCACAAATAGGAGAAACACTTTCCAGCAGGTTCCATTAGATAGATGCGAATAGTGAGATTAAGGACAAGTCAAAACTAGCTGCTTCCTTCTGATGAAAAACACCTTCAGTCTCTACTAGAGACTGTGAAATGCTCTACAAATAAATTCTCTGTAATAACAGTCGACGACAGAAAGAAAAGACGTTCCATTGCCCTACATTTCTCCCAGACAAACATCACAGCTCAAGAAAATGGTGAATTTAGGCCGCCCGACGAGAATGGTCTCGGTCTTTAACTGGTACACCTCCATGACCTTGCATCTCAAGGACACTCCATTTGAAATGCATTGAATGTCACAGCATTCATTTCAGCACGCGCTTAACTCGACTTGGCTCTTCTGTCAGTGACCAATCACTTTAGACGTGCAGAGACAGGCCCCTTGTTTCCGAACCCCAGCCTGCTTGTTTGCCGTCTCGTTTGATCTTCCTTTCCTTAACCAGATGCGGGTAAATAAAGCGCATTTTGAAAGATTCCATTTGCCAAAAAAGCCCCATGATCCCTGTTGATTAATTAGGGGATTTTAGAATAGGGGCTGTAAATATTAGTGTCACTTCCTGCCAAGCACCAAGCTCAGACACGTCAGGACCCTACGGTGCACCTGTCACCAGCTCGCTAAGGTGACCCTCCACCTTTGTTTGTGTCCACACTGCGAAGTTGCATGCATTTAGTCAAGAAGGCTGAGGGCAAATTAAAGTGAAGCAACAGATGGGTAAATGCATATGTGATTAAAGCCCAATGCAATTAGGGTTTCTGGAGAGGAAGGAGGAGGAATACAGTATGCATGAACGCAGGTAGACCAAACTATACTGGGGCTTATAGGCTACACCTGCCTCATGTCTGAGATTTCTTCCTTTTAGTCTCTTTAACTTCCTCTCTTTCTCAAAGTGAGATACAAAACGTCATGGAACGTCTTCATCTGTTCAATAGTTTATTCAATCATCATTACTTTTGGATGCTTTACTTGCAGCTGAGTGAAAAATGGCCTACAAGTTGGACTGGATCCTGATAAACAACTTCCTCAGGGAGCAGATCATGTGACCTTAACTTTCCGCACTCGTATTGCTAGTTATTGCATTGCTGGAAATTTAAATAAAGTTGAACTTTAAACTTTGTCACTGCAAATATAAAATAATTAAACCATTAAAAACCGGGCTGAGGGATAAAATACAGATTTCTCATTTTTACGAAACATTATTGATAAATTAGTCAAGCCTGTTTTCAGTTAATGAAGGGAACATTATAGTGCCTCCCATCGAATATATCATAATATGCTTTGTTACTTTCAATAGGAAACAAAATCTCAGATTTCTATTCAAATTCTAACAATTTTATTACTGTATTCAAACAATAAATGCTGTTTGGCGCTGTTTAATGTGGAGTGACAGATTGTTGTAGCGCCTCAACTCAAAAGAAGCGTGCATGAACTGATCAGGCCTCTACAGTGAAAACCACTGCGTGCGACTATGAAAAAATATTTAGGAGCACTTATGCAACTGACCCGATCAGCATATTTGTGTTTGCGCTGAGGGGAGCTTCAAAGGTTTCTGCGCGTTTTTGCAACGTTGAGTAATGTACCACAGACATACCTCATGAATCCTTTCATAAACAAAGTGTAGAGAGACTGTAAATAAGAGATTCATTGTGCAGTGTAGAGAAACTTTGTGAGACTGTGATGAACTAAGATGAGTAACAGCTTTTAATGATTTTTAATGGAGTTTGTAAATGAGATACTCATTTAATACAACAGTTAAATAAACAAGAAGTTCATATTAAGTGACTTACATTGTCACTTGCTTTATTCCTGAATGAATCATCTGTTTGAAGGAATCAAATGAATGAATGATTCAGTAATTAAATCACTGACTTGCTGCAACCTGGCAGTTTTAGTTTCACTTTTAAAGTATCTTTTCAGTTATTTAAATCATTCAATATTTCTATATTGAAAGTTTCAGATTTAAAACGTTAATCTCAACATGAATTTATGAATTTGATTGCACTCATGCCACCTCTGAGCATCATAAAACATGAAAATACACCTACAAGGCACTTTTGTGTTCTTCTGTGCTACCTCTGTAGTACAAATTAATTTTGTTAATACTGATTTCATTTGATTGGTAACTTATTCTTTTTATACTACCTGGTCTTATTCTGCTGTTTCAATTAGAAATTTTAAAAAGCTTATAAATTATCTTTTTTTTTTTTATTTGACAGAAAAGATGACATACTTTTAATAAAGTTAGAAAAATGCCATTACAAAGGTAAAAACAGAATTCCACTGTTCCACTTTAAGGAGTCAAATATCACCTCGGCTAATTTTTGATCCGATTTTTTGATTATTAATTAGAAGGTGCTCCTGAAATTTTGACTGCGCTCCTAATTATTTTTTTTCCCCCCACAAGAGCCCTGCTGATCCAGTGTTGCCAAGTCTCCTGTTTTCCCACAGAATTGAGCTACTTTAACACTGTTGCCGCAGGTTGTTTTTAATGTCCGCGGGTTGAGGCAACCCCAATAAAGTGATATTTAGCCCCTGGAATGCCAATTTTACCAGGAGAACCTGCCAAAATATGTGTATTTTACCCCCCGGAATGCGATTTTTAACAGGGAAGCCCACTCGAAATAAGATTGCAACCCTGAACTGATCATCTCCTCCGCTTTAATACGTTTCAATGCAAAATAAACATGAATAAACATCTGAAGGTATGTTAAAAGAAAGCGGACAACTTGCTGAAATCCATATCTTGCCTCATTTAATCACTCAATCGTTGTTTCAACCACGGAAAGAGGTCAGTGTAACAGCCTGTAAACAACATGTTACGTAACGTCACATTTACCTCAGAAAAAACATATTCGGTGACAATAAACTTGTTAGTCAGCTAGAAAAATTAACTCTAGAGAGGAGCATCACATAACATATTCATTATCATTTTACTGTTCTTCAATGGTTAATTTATGTTTGAATAAATCTGTCGAGATTTTATGACAGACACCATTTAAATGTTTATATTTCAAAAACGAACTGGAGTAGAAATATAGTTATTTCTTTATTATTATTTTTATTATTTCTTTATTATTAAAAAAACTTAACTGAGTGTAATTAGTGTTTATATACAAATCAGTTAATTTTTACCTTCAATATTATAGTATGGTAGTACCAGTTGATTCTTATGTATATTTTACAGCATTAGTTGAGAGATTTTTTTCTTAGAGAAAATTTGGCACATACTATACCTGATATACATCCTAAAATATCAAATCTAATCGAATCGTGAAATTTGTGTCAAAACAGCGCTAATAAATTATTAAATTAAATTAAATTAAATTATATTAAACTAAATTACATTAAATTACACTAAATTACATTAAATTAGACGAGGTATGTTCAATAAAAATATCAACTAACTAAGTACTGATCTCTTCTTGCATGCTGCTTTAATACAGCATTCACACAACTGCTATAGCAGAGCTGTAGCCGACTGTAAGGTGCTCCTGCAAGCCGCTTAAACCTCTCTCGTCGCACCAATCTCAATATTCAATTTAAAAGGCCCAGCGAGAGCCTGCAGCTTGATATAATAGATGCACCACTGCTAAATTGGGATTTGGCATCAGATTAAGCTCTTTATGATATTTCTCCCTGAGCAGCCTGAAAGAATGTGACAGTGGTAGGATTAGAAGAAAACTTCAAAGCAGTGGGACTTTGTGATCATTAATGGACGTCCTAATTACTGAGGATGCACCATAGCTCTTACCATTCTCATCATTCATGAAGCACGACTTTGGTTAAAAAAAAAAATGCTTCACTGGCATCTCTCAGATGAATTGTGCCACACCGCTGCACCTATACATGATAAAAACTCTTCAAAAAAGTCCTTTTTGATACACAGCTGAGCGCTGCTCACTCAGAAAAGATGATCTGAGATACGTTGTAGACCGTTATTTAATCCTGGAGTGACACAAAACATATTTTTCACCCGCTTCCACTTCAACTCTGAGTGTAGGCTTCACTCCCACACACAAACAGAAACAGACAAAAACATTTTCTCTAACTAAGACACTCAGAAACGTAGCCTATAGCTCATCGCTTCAGCTTTCATCTCGATTTCTGTCTTCCTGTAATGTGGGCATGCCACACACAGCAAGGAATTCAACATGAAACAGTTTACAGAAATCTAAAGCTCTGGAGAAGGCAACACACCCTGTTTGTACTTGAGGTGGATCCATCAGATGTGCATTGAACTCCCAGAGTGCCTCTGTTCCTCAAATCTCCTGACACGCTTTCAAGTGAAGTCCTATCAGTCAGTGCCAGACCCGAAGGAGGAAATCTGTCTGGGCTCTGCTAAGGTTCTTGTCAGGATGACAGGAAAACCCCAAAGGTATTGTTGTTCAATAAGATCATCCAATCAGATACCTCTTTTAGGATGGCAGGCATGTTATATACTGGTACTATACCACAAAACCAGTCTTTAGTAGCACGGGTATATTTGTAGTGATAGCCAACAATAGTTTCTTTTTCTACAACAATTTTTCTTTTATGCCAAAAATCATTAGGATATTAAGTGAAGATCGTGTTCCATGAAGACATTTTGTAAATTTCCTATCGTAAGTACATCAAAACTTAATTTTTGATTAGTAATATGCATTGCTAAGAACTAAGGCGATTTTCTCAATATTTAGATTTTTTGCACCCTCAGATTCTCAGATATTTAGTTGTATCTTGGCCAAATATTTTTCTATCCTAACAAACCATATATCAATTGAAACCTTTTTTTAAATCAGCTTTCAGTAAAAACTAAACAGAAAAATAAGTAATTATAAAAATGAAATTATATAAACACATAAAATCAACAGAACCATATAAAACATATAAAACAGTGAAATGAAGGATTACAAGAATTAAATATAAAAATGAAAAATAAAAGAGAAATGTTAAATAAATTAAATAAAACTATGTAAAAATTAAATATAAAAATAAGAAATACATATAAAAATGAAACAAGTGAATTTACATAGTTATTTCATATATATATATACACATATATACATACACACACACACACACACACACAAATTTATAATAAAATAAATAAAATCAACACAATCACAAAAAAACAGTAAAACAAATGAAGTAAAGTGTATATAAAAAAGTTATGTTAAATAAATTAGAGAACATACCTAAAACAAAAACAAATGTAAAAATTAAAAATAAACAAATAAATAAATATACAAATGAAACAATTGAATTTACATATGTATTTATATTTTTGTATTTATATAAATAATATTAAAAAACAAAATACAATAATATATATAAATACAAATAAAATCAACATAATCACATAAAACAGTAGAATATAAAAATGAAGTACTAAGTGAATTATATATAAAAATATAACATAATAAAATATAATCTGTTCAATATATCAATATATAAAGATATATCTGTTAAATATCTGGGTCTGTTCAATAAGCTAACAACTAACCATGCTAGGCATTGTGGTATTTGGATTATAACACACTTCCATCATTAATTGAAAAAAAAAAGAGTGGAGTAAATGGGTTCGAGGAAGGCCTTTGTGGTCTGCCCTGACTTTTAAAGCATTGGCCTTCCCTTTAGTTTGATGTCTCTGTAAAGCACAACCCATTAAAACGTGCCCTCGATTAGATCTGTGGTTACCGCTAACTGCATGGATCGCAGAAGTTCAGGATGTTTTGAGGTTTTGGTTAAATAAAGAAAGGTAAAAAAAAACTCTGCAATATCGCATAAATGACAAAGTGCGCAACGCTCCACATGCACTGGCCTGGAAACCCGAGCGGGCCGCTGCTAGTCTTGGATTAACCTCCCCAAGCCCTTCGCGCTTAAGTGAAATGAATCGCCCTCCAAATTCAAGGACCCCCCTGCGGTCACCTGCGCTCCCGCAGTTATGCGAGCCATTTATTCGGACGGGGGGCAGACGCAGATGTGACGGGCAGTGTGAAAGGGGAGCAGTTTAAGTCGAGCCCTGAGTGACTGGATCAAATGTCACCTCACTATTTTATCCAGACGGGAATAAAAGGCACAGTCTAGTACTCTACTGGACAAATGTTCCCTCGAGTACCTCTCCCAGCAGCCAGGTTTTTCTCTGCTTCCATGCAGGGCCCGTTTGAAGGAAATGTAATGTCGCCATCGTCGCTCTTTCCCCTCCATCCCCGTCCTGAGTGGAACCCATTCATTCTTCAATTGGACTTAATCAAGTTTGAATCGAGTAACAGGCCTCTGTCAATCTTGGCAAGCACTCGGGTTGCAGATATGCAATCTCCGATCGGGTCCCTGAGGCATATTTAACTCATATATAAATAAGGGGATTGTCTCCTGCAAATATATGATATGTCACTGCTGGCCAGACGGCAGGGATATGTTACCATCAAATAGTCTAGACAGCTAGCACGGAGATCTCCAGGAAAATCAAGGAGGGGGAGACTGGATATCTTTCAATCTTTGCGTTCCCCGCATCTCGTTTTGCAGTTAGCATCCATTTTGGGTGAAAAATAGGTTAGGACCAAATGAAAGTTTGGAAAAAACTTTCCAAAGGACTAACACAATATTTCATGCTCTGTTTTGCAGTCGCTAGGGTACGGGACACCTCACTAAATGCAAACAGCGTTTGCTGGATCCAACCAGCTTAACCCAAATACAATTACACAAATTGAGTTAGGAGAATCTTTTAATAGGGACTGATATTGCGGGTGTGGAATACACATTGCTGTAAATTAAAAAAAAGCTATGAAATAAAATCAAATAAAATATTTACAACAACCAACAAGTAACCATGCAAAGGGTATTCACAGCAGGATAAACAAAAAAAGTAAAAGATAAAATAAAATAATTAAATTTAAATATTTACTAACACTAACAACTAATCATGCAAGTGGCAAAATAAAAAGTACAAATTATAAAATATAAAATAAAATAAAAAATAATAAAATAAAATAACATAAATATTTACTACAACCAAAAACCAAACCATGCAAGTGGTAAAATAAAAAGTAAAATAAAAGTTTAAAATATTAAAGTAAATGTATATAAAGTATAAAGTATATAAAGTATAAAATAAAAAAATTAATCAATAAAATAAAATAATTAAAACAAAAAATAAAATAAAATAAAAATATTTACTAAAACCAACAACCTAACTATGTAAGTGATAAAATAAAAAGTATAAATTATAAAATATAAATATTTACTACAATCAGCAACTGACCATGCAAGTGGTAATCAAATTGGGATAAACATAAAAAGTAAACTAAAATTAAATAAAAAAAAAAAAATTTTACAACAACCAACAACTAACCATGGAAGGGGTAATCACAGCAGGATAAACAAAACAAAAAAAAAGTAAAATAAAATAAAATAAAATTTAAATGTTTACTAACACTAACAGCTAACCATGCAAGTGGCAAAATAAAAAGTATAAATTATAAAATATAAAAATGAAATAAAAAAATAATAAAATAAAATAACATAATAAATAATTACTATAACCAACAACCAAAAAATGCAAATGGTAAAATAAAAAGTAAAATAAAAGTTTAAAATATGAAAGTAAAAGTATGTGAAGTATA
>JAHKKF010505684.1:0-32717 GCA_019740295.1 Labeo calbasu
TTTTTTTTTAGATTATTTGTATTTTATTTACAACACAGTATAATCAAAATATACATAATGAAGGTCAAATACACATTATTGAGCATCCCTTATCTAACCACAGACATGTGAACAGACTTTGTGTAGTTTCTGAAAACTGTTTTCTGTATTCTGTTCAACAAGTGAAAAAAATAAATCATACCTGATATCTCTAAACTCATGTATAAAACATATGTATTATACAATACAAAAACATTTATATCGGGGAAGCTATATTATTATTGTTAAGCGTAAGTATAAACACTATTACCTTTATATCGGTAATATATAAAGGGACATTTTGATGCAATGAAATGAATCGTACTTTATAATGTTTCACTTGCTGTAGTCATGAATTATAGTTTGAAAGTCTAACTAGTAAAATGTGTACACGTTCTGTCACAGTAACAACTAACCCAAGCAGGCTAATAAAAGAAAGACTTACTCATGTAAATATCTCCTCTGATGGATCGCGCCGTGTGTCACGTCGTGTTCCTCTGAAGTCTTATTCCTCACAGCGCATCTTTTTCCAGAAAGGACAAGTAGCCCAGATGAACTTGGAAAAAAAAGTCTCAGTGCTTTGTTTACGGTGATGAGGGCACGCCCTCACCTGGCGATTATACTATGAAAAGCAAAAGCATCTTGTGGCCGTGATCTAATTAAAAATAATGAAGCAGATGGGAGAGACTGAACATCGTGTTGGTTTTATACAGATTACTTCATCAGAGAATATTTGTTTTCGGCATGAGGGGCTTCATCTAAAAGTAAAAAATATCAAGCTTTCTATAGATATATGTCTCATGTGTGTGTGTCACGTATTCTGAGTTTTAGTTCATTTTACTAACGCATTTCAAAATGATACGTGTGGAGGCAGAGACTGCTGAATGCTCACTCTGTTTATTTTCTTTGTTTTGCAAAAGCATAATGTTTTGTTGATATTGTTAGATAAGGTTTTGTGATCTCACCAGCTGAAGGAGGGGCTCCTTTTGCTCTGCCACCACTCATAGAGTGCATTCAAATGCTCGCCAGTAGATCCGAAATACCTACCCCAAGTGTAGCCTTAAATCACTCTCACTTGAGATCAATTGTATGCTAAATTCCCAAACTCAACCCCAATGCCCAGATACTTCTCCTACTAGGGAGAGACATCATAAGGGTGCACAAGGTCAGAAAACAAATTAATGGCCCACCTGAGGCACCCTTTGCCCAAAAGTTAGACTTAGGTTGGGTCGTAGTCGGGGAAGTATATTTGGGTAACGCCCATATACCTGTGGGCAGTGTGAGAGCGAGCTAAAGGAGTCAGTAAAAGTTTGCATATTGATCCTTCCGCACTTCATTTGTAAGTTTTTCAAGGGTGATCGGCGATGGGATAGCACATTTAACAATGTCCATTTCAGCTGCCACAAGCTGAGGGTGGATCTTAAAGCTGGCATACATGCTTATTAAAGGACCGATTCCGTTTTTGTCGCAACTGAACACAGCGTCACATGCTACGCTCAGGGTCATTGAATCAGTTGAGAATCGCCTGTCCAGTTCAGCCAGCATGTCTAAAACAGGGAAATACAACTGACATTTAAACGTCTGTGATTGTGATTCCCAGTGCGTCTCATTTTCATCACACTGGCCAAGTGTGGATGGTACTAAGTACTGCGAAAGCCCGGGAGGTATTCGTGAGGTTCTTTTTCGTTTTTCTCCAGTTTGAGGGGAACTCTGTGTACGAACACCTGAAAAATCCTCACAAAACTTTTTCACCTGCATCCATATTGCCTCCCATGAACTCTCCTCTCTGCAACGCTGAAGATGTGTTCTCAGGCTCTTTACTGCTGAGGCTGCGTCAGACATGGTTGTACTCGCACCTTGCAGTCTTTTGTGTGTTACATGGACTACTCTGAGAACTTCCTCAAGAATAATTATGGAAGTAATGAAGTGGAGACTTGTCATGTGGTGATACAATCCACTGGCCTCTACAGACCACTTTTCTCCCTCTTCTTCCATCTCCTTCAAACAGCGAATGATGGCAGCATACTGTGATTTGACGGCATAAACACATCTGTATTTGCATGCCCAATGTGTTTCGCTTTGCTGTACTATCTCCTTTGGTTTAAGAGCCAGTGTCTTCTGCATCGTCAAAAACCTGAAATGGTTGCTTGGCTCTGCAAACATAGAGTACAGTTTGTCGATCACATTTAGAGACGTTTTAATGTCTCTGTTCACTGTACACGATTCAACGAGGACCAGATTCAGCTTATGCGTCATGCAATGCACATACACAGCAAAGGGGAATTCCTCTCTGATTCTCTGCTGAACTCCACTCAAATGCCTGGACATAACAGAGGCTCCGTCGTATGACTGAGCAATTATGGGAATGTCCATCAGCCCGCACGACTGCAATCCTTCTTTAATGCCAGAAACAATCCCTGCAGCATCACGAGAATTGGAGCAGTCAACAAAGCAAATAAATCGCTCCTTAATCTGAAGCCCCTCGGTGTGTCTAATGCAAACAGAAAGTTGCTCAGTCTTTGACTACTTCGCTTCATCAGCAATAACAGCAAGAAAACCTGTCTTTCTTGGATATTTCTTCACGAACGAGCTCTGCACATAATAATTTTATTCTGAAAATCTCGGCTTGTGCAGTTAAAATATTTGGACTGCATGGATTTGAAATCAGGGTCGTACTTTGAGAAAAACTCGCATAAATTCAAATAATTGCCCCTTGTTTCTGCATCAGCATCTTCACGGTGTCTGCGGAAAGGCAGGCCTAGTTTGGCCAGCAGTTTTATGATATCAACTGATTTGCACAAGTACTCTCTGTTTTTTTCTACAGTGCTTTGATGGCTGTGTGAGAGCTGTGCTGCCACAGACCCTGACGTAGCAGTCTGTCTGTAACTCTCCCACATTTCCATGCTTGATAAATGTACCTGTGATGAAGCATGTTTTGTCAGCTTCTCCGACTATTTTTTCAAGTTCCGAGCTCCCACTTTTGTAAACAGTTTGTCTGTGCATCTTGCAATATTTGAAGAAAAGTGGCGACAGCAAAAACAAAAAACTGAATCCAGAGAAACTGAGTACTCCATCCATGGAAACTTGCCGTAGTAAAATGGAGAGAAGGCACGATTATTATCTCCAATCTGATGCTTAGGAAAAGAAGAAAGTATGGGCTGTTTCGGGGCTGTAGCTTTCTCCCCGAGGTCGCTGACGTATCCAGATGCGGCTGCGGGTTGAGCAAGTGTTTCTGCCGACACACTGGCGGTACTGGTGCTGCAGGTTCCAGGGCCGGGGGTGCTCTCTGACACGGCCTCGACTGCTGTGTCAGTATTAGCGGCAGTAGAATAAATATTGGAAGTGCCAGAATAAGAAACCTCCACGGTTTTAGTTGTGGGTTTATTGAAAAAACGACGAATATCTATTTTATTTATTTAGCAAATCTCTGCAGATTAAAGCGGGAACAGAACGAGAAGTCCACTCACGCGTTACTTAGAGATTCGCGAGTCGCGAGAGTAGAGCTTTTTTTGTTTTTTTCAATTAAAATTAATTTAGCCATAATTTACTCATTTAAATTATATGATAATGCAAATAAAATGAGACAATATGAAAAAAAATATTTTTTTATTCATGTTTGACAAAATTGATTGGCTCTGGTCTGGCCCCCCCTAAACTCCGCCTATGCTTCAAGACCAATATCTTAGAGAATGGTCGCACCATTTACCTTTCACCCTGCACCAGTTACATGAATCTAAAAGAGGAGGCTCCCTACAGTGGGGAGCCTAAGGGTGTTACTTTTGGAGCATGCAAAAACAGCATAAAACAATAATTACTTGGATCTGCAGGATCACCCCCCTTTAGTAATGGAGTAACCATTGCTGATTTCCACATATTTGGTATTACATTGGAGGTGAGAATTAAATTAAATATAGAAGCTATAGGTTCTGCAACAAGATCAGCTGCCAATCATATACCTCTTATTCTGAATAGTTTGACTGGGGCATGTTTATCACATATGGATAAGAATGTTGATTTGAAGTAGTCCCAGGCCAGGTTAACATCTGGTATACATGAAACAGCACCCAAATCACTGACATAAATATCACGTAGAAAAGCTTATTCATTAAAATGCTTAAAAAATCTTTTGTAACTTAATCGCGGTGAGGATCTAGGAATTTTACATTTTCTCACGCAGACAACTGCACAGTGGTCACTAATGTCGTTACAAAAAACTCCAGATGCAGAATACCTATGTGGAGCGTTGGTTAAAATTAAGTCCAATAAAGCTGACTTATCCAAATCCTTTTGATTTATCCACGTTGTTGAATGGAAAGTATCACAAACCTCCTTAAAAGGGTCGGAGGAAGACGACAACCAGTCCCAATTCAAATCGGCAAGTAGAATCAGTTCATATTTAGACCAATCGTGAAGAAATTCTGCAAGTAAAGTGCATGCTTCACTTGAAGACGATGAAGGCGGGCGATAACATCCAGCCACAATAATGTCAGAGGCAGAGACCAGGTGTAATCTGAGCACCAGCAATTGCAAGCTGTTTACTTTGCTGGATGAATATACACAGGAACAGTTTAAGTTAGACTTAACGTATATTATAACTCCCTCTCCTTTTTTGCACGATCACATCTGAAGACATTATAGGTGTTAATGTTAATCGAATCATTGGTTTTAACCATGTCTCAGTAATAACTATTATGTCTGCGTCAGTCGTATCTGCCCAAATTCTTAAAGAATCCATTTTATTTATCAGGCTGCGCACATTCAAATGAAAGAGGCATAGTCCAGTTGAAGATTTAAGTTAATCGGGAAGTTGAAACTGGGCTAACGCAGGGCCCGGGTTGGGGTGAACATTACCCGATAAGAAGAGCAAGATGAAAACTAACCATGATCTCCTCTTCGGGCCCTCGGTTGAATCTCCGCCGCAAAGGGGCATCGCACGGGCTGAGAATCTCCCTTTCCCCCGAGTCCATAAGCAGCGCAGACCACGCAAATTTTTCCCACAAGAGAACAGTAATCCACAAAATATATCTCTCCAAAATAGTCGGATGTTGTGCCATGTTTCTTACGCAGTCCCAGCGCGGTCCCAGCGTACAAATCAGGCCGCTGTGGCTGATGGCAAAGCGCAGTTACCTCAAAGTCACTTTCGCTGCTATCGGCAGAGCAGTCCACGCTGTCCGAAGGCACGCCAGCCCCGGTTATCCGCTCGTAGTGACATTCGCTGCTATGGGCAGTGTAATCCGCGCCGTCAGAATGCACGCCAGCCCTGGGTATCCACTCGTAGTCACATTCGCTGCTAACGGCGGTGTAGTCTACGCCGCCAAAAGGCACGCCAGCCCCGGTTGTCCGCTTGTAATCACTTTCGCTGCTGTAAGCAATGTAGTCCATGCCGTCAAAAGGCACACCAGCCCCGAGTGTCCACTCATAGTCACTTTTACTGCTATCGGCAGTGTAATCCACGCCATCAAAAGCCACGCCAGCTCCGGGTATCCCCTCGTAGTCACTTTTAATGCTATGGGCAGTGTGGTCCACGTCGTCAAAAGGCACGCCAGGCCCAGGTATCACTCGTGGTCACTTATGCTGCTACCGGCAATGTGGTCCACGCCGACGAAATGCACGCCAATCCCACACATCCACAATGTAAAGAAAATAAATAAATAAGAGTACGCATTTTCTTCTCTTTAAAAACGCTGTCTGGCCGAGTGTACCAATGGAACTACATAAAAGCACTTAATATGTGCAATTAAAACACTAAGGAACACTAAAGATCAACAGGTTAAGACAGACAGACGCACACATCTACAAACAAGCCGCCATCTTGAAAATGGGACGCTAATCAGTGTTAAGCCTAACTTGTCCCACATTTGACATGGCAAATATGCCCCATATATTATAAAACAGATGAGAGACGCTTCTTGTTTGGATGTAGCATTTGACACTGGCTAACTGAAATTGGAAGTTTGAAATTGTAAATATGGATAATAGAATTTGGCTACTTTCAGTAGGATGCAACAATTAGCTGATGCAGGGTGATCTGGGTATAAGCCTTAAGGCTTAAGGCTACATATGGGAGCGTGGGGCACAACCTAACACTTTTTGAATTTCTCAGTTTGTGTAAACCCAATGGGGTTTAGAGTATAATTGTTTATCCACATTAATTTCACACTTGTCTAGTACAAATATGTCGCTTTGTTTCATCCAGTGTATATTTTTTTCACCATTTACCTCAAAAGAAAGGAAGTGAAATGTTGCAACATGCCCCATAGGTGGGGTACATGTGAGGGGCACATTGTAACATGACCATATGAATTTTAACCATATGTTAAAATGTTATCTGAACTAATTAAAAAAATATTAAAGACAGACTAAAATATTTTGTCAATAAAATAAAATTATTAACTTTTTCGAACAAAGTAATGGTGTTTTTTAAAAAATTAAAAATAATCTAATTTTGGAGTTTGACAATGAACACATGGTCCCCATGCTTGGGATGAACCTGATCGCGAAACACAGCTATATAGTATAGTTCAAAACAAAGTGCGCAAATGAAGAAACACATTCAGACCTTCAGAAAAACATTCCCTTCCCTCCATAATAAATTGCATCGCTAATGTCATAAAATAGCATAGTTTAATATAGCGGGGCAGATTGTAAGGCAGTGTTACAACTCTCCGCATCTGCACAACTGGACTTTAAAACCGGTTAGTGTCATCTACTAGATCCAGCTAACCATTAATAAACTATTTAAACTGATAAATAACAGATTAGATATTAAAATAGTAGTAGATTTGTCTCATTTTAAATGAATACTAAAAACTGAGATAAAAATTTACTTCAGCCAGAAATGTACTTTTACTTTGGTAAAATAAATATTCAGTGATATCTTCAAAGGGCTTTTGAATTTTGGTGCACTTTTTTCTCTGTATAGTGTTGCTGTGGCAACCAGTAAATACCGTAAATTTGGTTATGCCAGCATGTGTGGAAATACTTACAACATGTGTGTTACAATTAACCCAGTGTTAGTTTGTGCCCTGCGTTCCCCTACCCAGCAATTTATTTTTTGAAACATGCTTTTAATGGCAGTTTTTTTTAATATGTGTACTGTGCAGCATAAAACAGAAGTGCACTATGAAGATAACTCTAACTGCCACAGTTTCTGTTCATTTGGACTTTTTTCCTTTTGTGCCATTTCCCTTGTTGTGTTGATTGTATTATCCTATTCAGATGTGCCTAGCTATTTATTCTTGTTTGGTCTGTGTACTTAAGTTCCTGTATGCTGAGTTTGTCTGGTCTTACGTCTACATGTCTTGAATTTTGCTTTGCTACATTGTGTTTAGATTTAACCTTGTTGGATTAAAGACTTCGTCTTCGTTGTGTGCTCTTAACATAGTGTAGCTGTGACACATACTGTGTAGGTAGAGTCTGAGTGAGAAGCATTTTGGTTCAAACTTGTGAAGAACTGTTTTTAAAGTATTGGAATGTGTCTTTGAATATTTATCTGTGACATTTGAATTTGCATAACTCACTTAAGGCTTAGTGTGGGACAAAAAATGTGTATTTATGCTTTACTTGGTTCATAAATGTGTCTGTGCAGTGGCCTGCTTGTGTCCCACTGCCAGAATGCCACCATTCCATGCAGCATGTGGGCCACATGAGAAATGCGGGGGAAGACCAGGGTTAGAATAAAAATCAACTGTGGCCCACATTAAGGGCCAGTTTTAGTTTATTCGGTTGGCTTACATGCAGCAATGCTAAGGCTTAGTTGAGACCCAAATCTGGCAAACAGGAGTGATCCACCCAAATGGCATCAATCAGTATGTGGGGCAGAGCAAGGTGTTGGATTTGGGCTGGATCTGGGCCAGAATTAAAACCAATGTTGCCCAGATTGGGCCAGTTCTGGTTTATTTTATTTATTTATTTTCATGGCCGACATGCAGCCTTCCTATGGCTTGCTGGTAGCCCAAATCTGGCAAACAGGAGTGGTCCACCCAAATGCCAACCATGCTACACAGTATGTGGCCCAGAGGAAGGTGTTGGATCTGGGCCAGAATTAAAATTAATGTTGCCCAGATTGGGCCAGTTCTTGTTCTTGTTTTTAGTTTTATTTATTTTCAAGGCTGACATGCAGCCCTCCTATGGCTTGCTGGTGGCCCAAATCTGACAAACAGGAGTGGTCCACCCAAATTCCAACCATTCTACATAGTATATGGCCCAGAGGAAGGTATTGGATCTGGGCCAGAATTAAAATTAATGTTGCCCAGATTGGGCCAGTTCTTGTTCTTGTTTTTAGTTTTATTTATTTCCAAGGCTGACATGCAGCCCTCCTATGGCTTGCTGGTGGCCCAAATCTGACAAACAGGAGTGGTCCACCCAAATGCCAACCATTCTACATAGTATATGGCCCAGAGGAAGGTATTGGATCTGGGCCGGTTCTGCTTTATGTGGTTTATTCATGGCTGACATTGGGCCCTCCTTTGGCTTGCTTGTGGCCCAAATCTGGCAAACAGCAGGAGACTGCCCAAGTGCCATCATTCCACGTGGTATGTGGGCCAGATGAAAGTGTCAGGTGTGGGCCTGATCTGGGCCTCAGGAATTTTACTATCTGGAGTAGGTTTGGGGGTAGGTGTCAAGGGTCAAAACATGTAAATTGCTTACCCATAAAATGATAAAAGTGCATTGACACAAATATCCTAATGATATAAGATTCATAAATATATAAATTGTTGTGGCTAAAAAACACATATCAGTTTTTACGTTTTAAACATTGAAATATGTCCAAATCAGGGGCGGTTTCTTCATTAGGGCGACAGGGAGAGGCACCCCCACAGTGTGAAAGGGAGGGATTTTTTTGTACTACATTCAACCACAGCGGATATATAGTCCAATCAGCATTAAGTCACATTATGTAAAGTACTGCCCCTCTTTGGAATATTTCACTCTGATTGAGAATCGCCCAGACTGTTTTTATAGACTACCACACAATTTTTTTTCTTAACTGCAGGAACTGCAATGCAATTTCTATGAGTTCTGGGAGGGCAAGCACTAACGTGTTTTCGACATTATGCATAACCTTAACTTGTGCAGCAAATTGTGGGAACAAACATACCTCTATTAATAAGAAATAAGAAGTCAAGACTAATCTGTATGGGCTGAATATAGTAAACCAGTATCTTACCAGTAATGTTTTGATGGATGACGATTGTAATGGAGGTGAAGATGATTTCAGTGACATACAGCAATCATTGTAACAATGCCTCAAGCCTGTTATTATTAGGTCAGATAAACAGACCGTGTGTACGCGCTCTTTGACCTTTTTGCACGAGCACATTTTAGTAGGATTCCTTGTCTGGCAAGTGTTTTATAATGGACATTTGCTGGAGAAACATGTTTTTATAGGAATTTGCAAAGGTCAGTGGTGTTTATATACATGGGCATCAACACGTACTCTGACAGAGGACTCTTCACTGGTGATGTCGAACCGCCTTCACTTCTGGTTCTGTTTGCATCTCGATTTGTAGTTATTTATCCATATAAAAATGCTCTAAACAAATATAATTTTTTTCCTTCACAGTTTTTGCTGTTGCAGCGTATACATAAATGATCAAAGTCTGTGTAAAGTCAGTTTTAAGAATTGTTTATAAATGTTAGAAATGCATTGCTGTAACATGTTGCAAAGGCTGAACTATGTAGTACTTAATTGTGGAGTTAGACTGTTAAACACTTTTTCACCATTTTGTGTTCAGGATTTTTTGGACTTGGCTAAAATCATTGGCCTGTGCAGCACCGCTTCAAATCGAACACTCCTAATAACCAGAGCGCATTAGCATCAGTGGTTCACCCGCTTAATTGCCAGTTACTGTCATTACTATTAGTTATCACAGCCTACAGTTTGCTAGCTAGCTATGCATTTGTCACATAAATGTATATTACCTGGTTGCGATAATTTACAAACAGCTCCGTCTCCTTATTTAAATTAAGCTGCTAGAGGAAGTATCCATTCAGGATGTAGCGGTATTTGACAGCTGAGAGACACAGCAGCTTTCCTGTGAGTGGTCGTGGTTTCTGCATCGACAGCAGACACTCCCCTAGCATTTGATAGCAGAGAATACTTTGGCTGGGTGGTTAATAACACATTTTTCTGTGGTGTGACAAACTCAGATCACACATTTAATATTGCTTTACACAGACTTTAATCATGAAAATTAAAAAAAATCATCGCATTGTGGGAATCCCATTGTGGGAATCATCCTCAGTCTTGAACTTGGTAAAACAATTATCTTTATTTAAAATGTTTCAAGTTGGGATAAATCATACCGGGATGTATGCTAAAACTGTTGGATGTGGCACCCTACCTAAAAACATTTCCACTAGCCACCACTGGTCCAAACTGTATATTTCAGCATCAATGAAAAACACACAAAAATGTATGTTTTGTGCTTGATAGGTACTAATACCTATGCATAAACATTGAGACCAGGCTGGAAAGTATAAAGATCTAACTTTCTAAAAAGAGTCAGAAGATAACAGATGGAGAGGTTTCTCAAGGAGGTCGAAACCAGCATTTTTTTTTTCCTTTGGGAAACATGATGTTTCGAAGCAGGAAGACATTTTCAGATCTTTTGCTGCAACTGTGCATCCACTGTGGCAGCTCTTTCACCCAGACTGAAATTAACCATTTTGAATGTCAATGATTTACTCTGCACTGGCACACATCTGTTTAATGTGACACAGATTGTGCACAGTGTGTTTGTGTACAGGATAGGTAAACATTTAGACTAGCATATTTTACGAATTTATTCAGGATGCCTTGACTTGTGGTATGATGCCAGATTAAATCCTTATTTGTGATTCAGTTTCATTCATCAATCTCTGTTTGATAAATGAAACAAGGTGATGGCATTAAGCAAGTGTCACACCCCTGAACTCTTTGTATTGGTTTTTCCCTCTTGTGCCCATATACGGTTTTCCTGTTCCTGCCCTCGTTATGTCATTATTGGTTAACCTTGTATCACCTGTGTCTTAATTAAGTTCATGACCTGTCTTGTTGGTTTCAGTTCAGCGTTTGTTGTCCGGTCTCGTCAATGTGTACGTGAGTGTTTCTACCCTCCTGTTGTGGATCTTCCTGTTTTGGAATTACCTGTGGATTATAATAAAGACTTTATCTTTGATCTTTATCTTTGTTCGCCCCTTTCTCACACGTTACGTGACAGAAGACTGGACCAATAAAAAGAAGTTAGCGGCGTGTTTACCTCATGTTTTGTTTTTTCGTTTTGATCAGTGTTTTATTTATTTTTCTTTATGAATGATCCTGCAGTCCTCGTCCTCCTGCTGGAGCAGGAGGACCGCTCTCTCGAGGACCACACAGAGGACTTTGTGTTTCTGGCCAAGTACACACACTACCCGGACAACTGCCTCTGCTCTTTCTATTTTGCTGGACTGAACACCGCCACACGAGCGCCGTTGTCCGGGGAGGGTCCTCGAGAGAGCCTCGCCGCCTTCATTGAGTGGGTGCTGGTGTCGTTGACGGTGGACTATGCAGACAACGACACCAGCCCCAGTCAAGACCCAGAGCCCACCCCACCATCACCCCACTACGCGGAGCTGCCCGAGCCCACTGCAGACGGAGAGCCAAAGCCCGCCACGACACATGAGTCATCGCAAAGTAGAGCGACTGAGCCGAGGATTGCCCCGCATCTAGAGCACAACATGTCTGATCAGGTGCGTGAGCCGGCAACGAAGCCTGCCGCGGAGGAGATCACAGTGGGGCGTGAGGGTGTGGAAGGAAGCTCTGCCCACTGCACTGCCGCTGGGAGTGAGCAAACACTGGACTCTGGAGATTTAATTGACTTTGTTTGTGAGTTACCAATCCCACCCAACCTCCCTCTCCCGCCGCCTCTCATTGACCTGTTCCCTGCCTCAACACCCATTCTGCTAGATCCTGTCAGCCCCTCTGCTCACCCACAGAAAAACATTTGTGGCGTGTGCTCGCCGCTGATCTGCCCATCTCCAGCTCCATTGGCGTCGCGTCTGGAGGATTCCTCGACTCTGCCCCTTGCCTCCAAGGCCCAGACTCCGCCTCAGTCCTGTGACCCAGCGGCTCCACCATGGCTTCCAGCTCCCTCAACTCCACCGGGCTCCCTTGTCCCTCCGGCTCTGCCTTGGTCAGTCGTCCCCCTACCTCCACCTCGGGACTGCACTCCTCCGACTGCGCTTTGTCCTTTCGTCCCTCTGGCTCTATTGAGCTCCTCCTTCTCTCCAGCTCCACCTCAGTCCTCTGTCGCTTCGGCTCCGCCGCGGCCTTCCGGATCTCCGTCTATGCCTCGGTCGCCGAAGCCACCTGTTCCGCATTGGCCCTTCGGATGCTCGGTGTCGCCCTGGCTCCAAGTCCCTCCTGTCTTCTCCCTGGCTTCTTCTTCCGTCTGATCCACCCTGGACCCTTCTGTCTCCTCCTTGGCTCCTCCCTCCATCATCACCTCCCTGGACCTTGTTAATCGTCCTCCTCCCGGGAGTCCGTCCTTCACCAGAGCCTCCTCCGGCACTGACTTCCTGCCAGCCCTTGGCCGTCCCCTGTCACCATCCCACATCCACTCCTTTGTCCTCCTCCCAAGTCCCCCTCCGTCCTTACTTTTTTCTCCTCTATGGCACAAGGTTGTACCTTCTGGGAGGGGGGCAAACTGTCACACCCCTGAACTCTTTGTATTGGTTTTTCCCTCTTGTGCCCATATATGGTTTTCCTGTTCCTGCCCTTATGTCATTATTGGTTAACCTTGTATTACCTGTGTCTTAATTAAGTTCATTGTAATCACCTGTCTTTATAAGTTGGTTTCAGTTCAGTGTTTGTTATCCGGTCTCGTCAATGTGTACGTGAGTGTTTCTGCCCTCCTGTTGTGGATCTACCTGTTTTGGAACTACCTGTGGATTATAATAAAGACTTTATCTTTGATCTTCGTCTTCATTCACCCCTTTCTCACACGTTACGTGACAGCAAGTGAGTTAGTACTGTAATTAGTCCTTAAACATTATCTTACACATATTAGGCTTATTACTATCATCATTAGAAGCTCATTCTCAGTGATATTTAAGCTTATTAATGCAAAGGAATGTGGAGGTTTAAATGATGCATGGAAATTAGGGCATAATAATACAATCAAACTACTAACTGAAGTCAACTGAAACAGAATGCTCTCCATGAACAATATCAGCAATGGAGCAATGATTCTAGCTTAAAAACAATAGGCATTTCTAGACTGTCTTCCATGTTAGCCCCCTTAAAAAGTGTTTTGTTGTGTTTTTATATTCTGCTTCCTGCACTCATTAAAATCTGATTGTGATCGCTTTTCACATTAACAGTGACTGCAGTATTTTACCCTGAATTTCCTTATTACCAGATATTAAAGAACTTTAAAGTTTGTTACATTAAGTATTATCCTTACCTACTTATCCTTACTACTAAATTACAACATAAAATGCAACCAAATAAGCCTGCTGAGCAGGATTTCACAACCTCCCCTGACTTAAAAATTCTAAAATTGCCTCTGAGTGGTGCATACATATTTTGCCTCAATAAAACAATGTTGTGATAATAAAGTCAGTTTCACAGCAACATGACCTTTCTGTACAAATGATGTGATATGCCTAACCGAAGTCCTTCCTCCTTTTTTCTTACATTCCTATTGGCATTATGGCAGTGGGATAAGCTTTAGCAAATGGACGCTCATGGACACAAATCTGCTTTACTGTACTCACACAATCTGATGGCGATATGTGGATAACAGTATAGCTGCTTTATGCACGAGTTTAACCAGAGGCTTTGACATGCACAGCAGCATTGTGTCTTCCAGAACGTCCCCCCATGTGAAATGAAGAACATGCCATACTTTCAAATGGCTTGGTTTTATCAAATATATTTACCATGATTTTTATATCTCTCACAGGGTGATGCTGGATCCTCTGCTGCTGGAATCAAGGTAAGACAGGACCTCAGAATTATTTTTTGTCTCTAAGTCTGTGTTTTTAATACTTGTTATCTTTCATTTGGTGAATCCAGATGAACTCTTATAAGCATACTTATTATTACAGGGTGAGCCTGGCGAGCCAGGGCGCGGAGGACAAAAGGTAAAATTGCAGAGCTTATATTGTACACCTGGAAAGAGTATACACCTATGATAATTATTGTTTGAAACAATGTGTCTTAATGAAAGCTAATTCAATAATTGAGAACACTGATTATTTGTTTTAATAAAACATGTTGTCATTAATGATGAACAAAAAAGCATTATAGTGTAACAAAGTTTTTGCACATTATGGCTGTATGAGGCAAAGTGTTAAGCTTTAACATTTGCTTGTTGCTTATAAAAATGTGAATGTCAGGCACCAACCTGACAAAAAAAGAAAATGCTTTTTAGCAAGGACAACTTTCTAGCCCGTTTTCGGATGAACTGAGAACACACTTTATTTCCACTGGATAAAAAAACATAATATACTATACCATGGCATTATAATTTGTCTACTTTGCATTGCATTTTTAGTTATGTGTTTGTTTTACACTTTGTTACTTGTTTTTGTCCTGCCCAGTAAAACACTGTTGTAGTCTTCTTTGAATAATTCATCTGCTCCAAATTCAAACTCAAGAGAAAAGCTTCAGTTCTGTTCTTACAGAAATGTTCATCACATATACAGCACTTAGCGATAGTCCTACTCACATTTTACATGTGTATTTATTTCAGCAGAGCATGAATGACTAACAATGGAATTTTATCTGTGATGTATTATGTTGTGATGTTAATGCTTCTAAGGATTCTACTTCTTTTCTCATGATGTACTGATATACTTATAATACAGAGTAATATAATAATATATGTTATGGTCTAATGGGATCCATATTCTCTTTTAGCATGAGAGATAAGCAGAACCTTAAGATATAATTGTACACACTTCTACGTGCATTGTGCATGGCAATACCATTGATTTAATAAAAAGTAATGGAAATGATCCAACAGTAACACCATTAGATGGTCAATGTGTCTTTGCTTTAACTAGAATCTTGATGGTTTTCATTTTGGTATGTGAACCAGAGCCAGTCTTTTGATACTGTGGGTTTAGAGGAAACCTACTGTGGTTGATCTGGGTTTCCAGGCTCATCGCCAGTAGTGGTGGCTTGGTTTGGCTGTAATTTGTTGCACTTTTCCTACATAGGGTGAGCCAGGACTTCCAGGGCTGCCTGGACTCCCCGGGATTAAGGTAAATGTTGTGTCTAAATAAACCTAAAACCTCTGAGCCCACTCATCCCCCCATATGCAGCAGCCAATATCATGTCTATATAGACTCCACAACAGCTGTTAAAGTTCAGCTATATTGTGTCCATGTTTCTTTCACATTTACCTGTTTGACAAAGCATCAGTTAGTTATTGTTTTGAATGGAGTGCGCTTCATATTGATTTATCTAAATCCACATTATCAGGATTTATTGGTTATGGAATCATTCATAAATGATTCTTCAGTGAATCAGACTGTTACTTTGCCCACTTTATACTAGTATAAATACCCAGGCTTGTATTATGATTTTTCATCTGTGGCACAGTCTCCACAACAATCAAACAGTGCATTAACCTCTGAGTGTGTCAAATCATACAGAACACTTTTCCAGAGATTCCACCACTTTTGTGTATTGTAATGGAGCTTTGTTTTCTTGCCTTCTGAACTGAAAATTAAAAGCTGATTGCAGATGTTCATGTTCCAAATTGGCAAAATCTATTTTTGAAAAAAATGAGAAAGTGAGTGGAAAACCGCTGGATCAGTGGATTTCTACATAGTTCCATAAGTTTGCAATATTGAGAATGCTCAAATAGGAATGAGCTAATGCTTGTTGCTGTTTTGGTTTGTTTGCCTGTATTCTTCTATACACTTACAACCTGCTGGCCTTGTAAAAATCCCTCCTGTTTTATGTAACCCTGGTTTCACTTAGAGGCTGGAGGCTCTGAATGCTAACATTGTATTAATGTGATGCTCTCATATTCTTTTTAAGGACTCTGATTGAGAGCTTTACACAGTGCACACTGTGTTCATTCATTGAATAAGAGAGGTTAGAATGTTTGATTAATTGGCACTGAAAATATCAGTGCTAGTACAAAGATACAGTGTTTTATAATTAAATTAGCACTGGATAATAGCAACATTCCTCTTGTCATGTAGTACCATGAATGCTTTTACATCAGAATTTTATATTAATGTTGGTCACCATACTAGCCAATCTAGAAAATTATTACCAATATAATAAATATAATACCGATATTGTAAGACATAAATGCTATGGAACATTGTTTGCCTACAGTACTCCACCTTTTTAATTTAGATTGTGAATACTTGAGTCCTAGTAATTGACAGACAGTTCCATGCATTGCTTCTGTATGCAGGGTGAACCTGGTTTCTTTGGGCCTCAAGGTGAGCCTGGGCTTCCAGGCCTGCCAGGAACTAAGGTGGGTTTGTAACACAGCCAAGGCTGATATATATCACAGTTTAATGTTGTTGTCATGGTTTGTGGTTTCATTCAGATGTGTCACTGATAGCCCTGTTAAGGACTGGAAGGTTAACAAACAACAAACGACTAAAAAAGTTAGTTCAGTTTGTGTGAGAGCACTGTTATAACAGTCTATTGAGAGAAAAGCTTCATTTAAAGTATTTTTACCAGTTTTTTTGATTAAATAGATTATTAAACCAGTGTACATATTAAGTTAGTATTTGGTTAAATATATAAGATTTATGTATGAGACAGTGCAATGAGGCACCTATGAAGAAACTCTAATCAATGCATTTCAAGATACATCATGTGCTGTCATACTGCCCTCTACAGGACATTTCGAAGAGGTTGGTACACATAAAGAAAAGAGTAGTCTAATTCAGTGATTCTCAGCTTGTTTGTCTTTAAGGACCCCCTTTGTCCAAGACAATATTTGAAGACATCTCTTCCATCTAAGCTAACATGTACTTCTGGTACTTCTATTGTAATTAAAAAAACACAATTATGATGTCAGTTTAACACTGTACATATTTATTATTATTATTATTATTATTATTATTAATTTTAACAACATGTTAAATACAGTAGTTAATGTAACTAAATGTAAATCAATTTAACACTTATTGGGGACCCCCTGGAAGTTTACAGGGATCCCCTAGTGTACCTTGTAATCTGGTTTTAACTGGTTAGCTCTAAAACCAGAAGAACAGACTAGCTTTATCAGACCAGGAGATCAGCTTGAGCATGTTTTTTATGATACAATAGGTTGTGATAAATAATGTCTAAACACCAAAAAAAAAATTTGTAGGGAGAGAGAGGAGAACCAGGACCGCCTGGCAAGGGTGAACGTGGTGAGACAGGTCCAGCAGGACACAAGGTAAGATGAGCAGTAAATAGGTGCAGTGGTCGTCTAAGGATGAGAAAAGTCATTAAGGTAGTGAAAAGTCCCTGTGTCACAAAAAACAGACAAAGGCCAAACTGTTGTAAAGCTAGGTCTATGTATACACTATTCATAAAAATTATAGGAACACTTAAATCAAACATTGAATGTCAATGACCAAAACATTAAAATTAAAAATCTTCACTTAAATATAGTAAGTAAAGTAAGTAAAATTTAAAAGTTCATATGGTCACAGAAAAACTCCTGTCAGAATAATTAGAGGATATCCAATCCAGGAGCTGACCCTGAAATGCCCACTAGAGAATACAGTCTATTAATCAAAGTGCAGTGATCAACAGTATCCAGTGCTGCACTGAGATCGAGAAAGAACATTCACCTGCATCAGCAGCCATCAAAATGTCATTTGAGATCCTAAGTCTGCAAGGACTGGAATTGAAAACTGCTGCACTAGAAGATTGCACAAAGGAGCAGTTACCAGTCCTGCTTCTATGGCCCTGTCTGGCTCTTCTCATGTAACAGCCCATCTCCCACTATCTCCACTATGCTCTTAAAGGGGTCCTATTTTGCTTATTTACAAAGTCTTGATTTTATTTTGGGGGTGTACTATAACATGCTCTTGTGCTTGGTGGTTCGAAAAATGCATTATTTTTTACATAATGTACATTATTACAATACCTTTCTCCTCTGTCTCCTCTAAGCCTGGCACAAATGGCTCAATTAGTTCCGGGTTTGATGAAGGCCCACCTTCCAAAAAACAAAATGTGTTGTGATTGGTTAGCTGTCCCAGTGTGATTGGCGAACAGCTTAGACGGTTTTTCAGTATTGCCACGCCCCTTGCCAAAGCAGCGAGTTCCGTCTGCTCCATTATAGAGGGTATGCATGTGATGTCACCGTCAGCCGGAGTGAGTGCGACTCCGCCCACTGAGTGGCAAAAAGACTGAGTGGTAGCATTGGTTTGAATGTGAATTATTTGTTAAGTTGCTAGGAACATTATATCAAGTTCAGCTACTTTTAGTTTAAACTGATTATCGTTTGTCTTACTTGCGTTTTCGCATCTTCCCTATTAAATCCATTCACGCTGAAAGCTCGTTTGCCACTCAGTCCGGCTGAGGAGGCGTGTCCTGGCGGGAAAGTGACGTCAATGCATACACTCTATAGTTAAGGATATATTAAGGCAGTGGTTCTCAGTTGCAGACCCTGCTCTGCACATTTTGCATGTCTCCCTTATTTAACACACCTAAATAAGGTCATCAGCTCGTTAGTTCAGTTCATGGATCCTAATGAGCTGATGATCTCAATCAGGTGTGTAAAATAAGGGAGAAATGCAAAATGTGCAGAGCAGGGTTCCCCTAGGACCACGATTGAGAACCACTGTTTTAAGGTACAGTATAGTTGACACTACAGTAGTGTTGGGTCCTATCGTCAGCCTCCGAGATCGCCGATACATGATATTATCTATTAGCAGGACTACTAATTTATTTAATTATTTACATACTTTCATTGCCCGAAACCAGCTCCAGCAGAAGGCTCAATTATTCAAAAAGCAGCTACAGAAAAAAACAAAGAACATTAATAATATCAAAGAACATCATCACTGATTAGCCTAATCTAGTGCAAGTTTATGCATCTTAAAAAACACTTGTGTTAGTGAAGCTATCTAAACTGTATGATGAATAAATCTCTTATCACACATTGCACACATCTGTGGCACGTTACGGCTCCAACGCGGGCACCGGAGCAAAACGCAGTCACTCTAGTCAATGCTTATGTTTATGCCAGCCGCGTCACAGATGCGGCTCTCCACTCTGCATCGCTAAAGTTAGGCTAATCCTCCACCTCGTCCCTACCCACCCCCCAACCATTCGAATTTCTGTAGGCGAGATGTATTTTAATGATATTCTAACACCTGGAAAACATCCCTGTAGTCCAAACGAGCCATTCCTTGTAGTTCTTGAAAAGGGATTTTTTAAAAACAAAATATCTCCCTTTGGAGTAAACTTTGTACTTGTAACTTTGCAGATCTTTTTATACCCAAACATACACACCACACACTGACTAAAATTCAAAAAGTGAAAAAACATAATAGGACCCCTTTAAAACTGTGCAAGAAGACACACTTACCCTTGCGACGACATTGATTGGGTTGCAGATACTGACTCATGCTACTAGGAGTGACAGGGACCCTAGTCAGGAAGGATAAGAAGAAAGCAATTGTCATCACCTGAAAAACCACTCCCTTTTTGGGGGTTGCCTTGCTTTTGTCTCTCCAGTACACCTGTTGTTACTTTAATTTGATTTTCAGTTTCACTGTCAACTGATTCTTCGTTTAAGTGACTTAGTGTTATACTGAGATGATTGTTTCCTTTTTTTTTTTTTTTTTTGAGCAGTGTTTATCTTTTGAAAGTCAATTTACAAGTCACTTGAAATTAGCAAAAGCACAAATAGGTCTACATGGCACCAGCACGTGTGATATGTGATATATGAAATGATATATGATATAATTCGCCATGACCCTACAGAGAATAAGCACTTTGGAAAATGGCTGGATGGATATGATTTAAAAATAACTAAATTGTCTTGGAGATATGAAATTATCCTGCCTAATTCTCTCAGGAATATTTATTTTGCATAAGATTTAGGCAAGGGTTATTATTTTTTGTACCTATTGTCTTTCCACAAACAACATTACAATTTGCTGCGAGTAATTTCTGTAGAAGTTCTTACCCAGTCTAAATAAACAAAAGACACATGACACATAATGAATCTCCAAATAAAAAAACATTATTTGACAGACTGTCATCCAATGTTCAAATAAACAATCTCTTGTTAGTACCTCAAGAAAACTAAGGCTTAAAATGTTACATGGTGTAAAGCATATGACCTCCTCTGTAATTCTCAAGGGAGGCTTTGAGAATCAAGTTAGTGCTCAATCAGTAAACATGGACCATAATTATTCTGACCACACACAGAACAGTAGATATGTTATCATGTTGCCTCCGAATGTGTGGATGATAAATCGTTAACTGTTTTCAAATAATTGTAAGGGAGAACAGGGGGAACCAGGAGCACCAGGCCTGAAAGGTTCAAAGGTCAGTCTTGATTATTTAGTAAGCCATTTTACAATTAAAATGTAAAGCTAACATATTAATACAAAATTTGTTACATATTAATATAACAAACAGCCAATATTACACTTTCTTAAAATCCTTAAATATATTAAATCTTGGTCCATTGCAGGGGGATGCAGGAGATAAAGGTGATGTAGGCCCAACAGGATCACAAGTGAGTAAAATCTAAAATGATTTTTGGACAGCTCTGGCCAGGCCAGCAAATGTAACACTGGTCTGTACATTAGCTTTATTCCTTTCATTGTGATGTTGTTTAAAACCTTTTTTTCCTTCCAAATATGCATACAGATTCTTGAGAAATGGGACAAACAGTGCAATACTGAAAAAAATAAAACCTTTCAGTCAGACAAATTAAACTACATTTTTGTATATTATATGTATTAAGCTACTGAGTTATGCTTTGATTCAACCTTTTCTCTTTTTTATCAAAATGTGCTTTTTACCATGCAATCACTTATCTTGCAATCAAGCAATCAACATTCAAAACCCATTCTCAACAGTTCCACAACAAATATAAAATATCATAATTAGTATTATCAAAATATTCATCTGACGGAAGTGATATAGACCTGACACAGTTGTCATTTTAAAGGGTTACTCCACCCCAAAATGAAAATGTTGTCATTAATTACTTACCCCCATGTTGTTTCAAACCCGTAAAAGCTTCATTCGTCTTCGGTACACAATTTTTTGGATGAAAACCGAGAGGTTTGTGACTGTCCCATTGACTGCCAAGTAAATACCACTGTCAGACCCAGAAAAGTATGAAAGGCATCGTCAAAATAGTCCATCTGCCATAAGTGGTTCAATTTGAATTTATGAAGTGACGAGAATACTTTTTGTACACAAAGAAAATAAAAATAACAACTTTATTCAACAATTCGTCTCATCTGTGTCACCGTAGCGCCTTTTTGGAGTTTATTTTCTTTGTTATTTTTATTTACTATCGAATAAACTGAATCAATCAACTACTGTATTAAAACAAACACAACAAACAGTATGTTACTGTTTATAAAGTTTTTTTTCAAGATTCACATTTAAGCATTTTGACATATCATTGGAACACAAATGACCTGTTTTCTCTCATCTCAGAACAGTACATTAACTAACCACTATTAACTAACAAGAAACTCTGATTAACAAATCAGTAAGTTATGGCACTCAGTTGAAAGTGGTAGTTCACTATTAGCTAATCAGCAAGTACTATTTTTTTCATATCTCCTACTAAGAACTGCTACTATATACAAGTTCATAATTAATGTGAATAATGCAAAATGTATTATTAATTCTAAGTAAAAATCATAGTAACCAACTGACTCAAGTATTACCAAATCCATCAGAAAGAATTATTAATTATTTGGATCAGTATTCTAAAGTGAAGATCATAATAATTCCCTAGTTATGACTAAAGTCATTGTAAACTTTTGAGGTTTTTGTAAAGTTCTGGATGGTAACATGTCAAATGGATTTGGTAACACTTGAGTCATTATTAGTGGGTTTCCCTGATCTTCACTTTAGAGTACTGATCCAAATAATTAGTAATTCCTTTAGAAGGATGTAGTAACACTGGAGTCATGACTATCCAAAACCTTACATATACCTCAAAAGCTTACAATGATTTTAGATTACTAATGATTTTTATTACTAGAGAGTTGTTATTCACTTTAGAATACTGATACAAATAATTAGTAATTTCTTCTGATGGATTTGGTCATACTTGAGTCATTACTAGTAGTCATTACCATGATTTTCACTTTAAAATGAATTTTACATTTGCACCATTCACATTAAATATGAACCTGTTTGTAGTTCTCCGGGAGATATGAAAAAAAATAGTAGTTACTGATTAGCTAATAGTGAACTGCCACTTTCAACTGAGTTCTATTACTTACTGATTTGTTTACTTACTGAGTTGCTTGTTAGTTAATAGTAGTTACTAAAATGATAATAGTGCATTAGTCATTTGTTCCTGTACAGGTGCATCTCAGAAAAATTAGAATATCGTGAAAAAAGTTCATTTTTTGTTTGTTTATTTCAAAAACTGAAACTTTAATTTATTCTAGATTCATTACATGTAAAGTAAAATATTTGTAAAGTTTTTGTTGTTGTTGTTGTTTTTTTTTTATTATTATTTTAAACTTACAGCTCATGAAAGTCAAAAATCCAGTATCTCAAAATATTAGAATATTTCCTAAGATCAATCAAAAAACGGATTTTCAAAACAGAAAAGTTCAAGTTCTTTAAAGTATGTTCATTTATGGACTGAATACTTGGTTGGCAGCACAAATTACAGCAAATCAGCATCAGTGAGGTGTGGCATGGAAGCGATCAGACTGTGGCACTGCTGAGGCACTATTGAGCCTATTGATCATCTGTATATTGTTGGATTGACTATTTCTCAGCTTTCTCTTGAAAATATCCCATAGATTCTCAGTGGGATTCAGGTCATGGATGTTGGCTGGCCAAACAAGCCCAGTAATATCATGGTCAGCAAACCACTTGGAAGTGGTTTTGGCACTCTGGGCAGGTGCAAAAGTCCTGCTGGAAAAGGAAATCAGCTTCTCCATAAAGCTTGTCAGCAGATGGAGGCATAAAGTGCTCCAAAATCTCCTGGTAGATGGTTGCATTGACTTTGGACTTGACAAAACACAGTGGACCAACACCAGCAGACGTCACGACACCCCAAATCATCACTGACTTAAGATACTTCACACTGGACTTTAAGCAGCTTGGATTCTGTGCCTCTCCAGTCTTCCTCCAGACTCTGGGATGATTTCAACATGAAATGCAAAATGAACTTTTATCTGAAAATAGGATTTTGAACCACTGAGCAACAGTCCAGTTCATTGTCTCCTTAGCCCAGGTAAGATGCTTCTGACGTTGTTTCTGTTTCAGAGGTGGCTTGATAGCCCTTTTCCTGAAGACGTCTGAGCGTGGTGACTCTTGAAGCGCTGACTCCGGCTTCAGTCCACTCCTTGTGAAGCTCTCCCAAGTGTTTAAATCGACTTTGCTTGACAGTATTCTCAAGTTTGCGGTCATCCCTGTTGCTTGTGCACCTTTTCCTAGCCAATTTCTTCTTTCCAGTTAACTTTGCATCTAATATGCTTTGATACAGCACTCTGTAAACAGCCACCCCTTTCAGTAATAACCTTCTGTGACTTACCCTCTTTGTGGAGGGTGTCAGTGGTTGTCTTCTGGACCATTGCCAAGTCAGCAGTCTTCCCCATTAGTGTGGTTTCAAAGAACAAGAGATACCCGAAATTTATACTGTAGGGATGGACATTTAATGAAACTCAAATGTAAATATTCTAATGTTTTGAGATTCTGGATTTTTGACTTTCATGAGCTGTAGGCTCTAATCATCAAAATTAAAACAAAAAAACTTTTGAAATGTTTCACTTTCCATGTAATGAATCTAGAATATATAAACGTTTCAGTTTTGAAACAAGCTACATGCAAAAACTTTTTCACTATATTCTAATTTTTTAAGATGCACCGGTATAGCTATTCATTAATGATGGAACTGTATTCTAAAGTGTTACCAGAAAAGTATTTTTGCAGCGTGATGGAATGAATTAGTTAAACATCACTTATGCTTTAAAAAGGGAGAGGATACCAAAAAAAACTTCTTTACAAAGAAAACCTGCTCCCGACCAGGTTAGGTTCACAGAGTAAGTTACCATGGAAACTGACTCTAAGTTTAAGTTACCTCTCTTTTCGAAACAGGCTTGACTTACCCTGCTTTCTCGGGTTTGACAAACCTCTCATTCTAAAATGGAAACCCCAGAGCTTCCCTCATTTCAAGTTTAAAATACTCAGAGTTTTCACTTAACCTCCTTTCTGAAACATGCCTCAGGACCTTAATATTCACATTTAAACATCTTAACAACTGATCCAAAAATTACCAGAACACATATTATCAGAATACAAACAAACTGTACACTGAAAAAAAATCTGCTGGATTAACGTAAAATGTAACATAAAAACATAAACACAAAAAATATGTCGGTCGCACAAGTTTTTATTATGTTCTCTCACCATAATTTATATTATATGCAGTGGTGTTTCAATAAATTAAGTAAAACTATGATAAAATGTATGATAAATCCAGATAAAATTAATAACAGAATAAAAACACTTATAAGTATTATTTGTTATAAGTACCACTTATAACAACTATAAGTATTACATTTGTAAATAAATAATAGCATTTTAACAACCTTAATATTGTAGATATTTAAGCAAGGCAATAAGCAAAAACATTTTTTGGACAAAAAAAATGTAATTTTTCAATAGTACACAACAATCCATACAGATTACAAATACTGTATATAGAAGCATGTTACAGACATCGCTCATTTGTATGAAATGCATCTGTTAAAATATAATATAACCCCATATAAAAGCAAAATCCAAAACTAAAAATCTTACACTTCTTTGCCCCCACAAAAACTTGCTAAACGTAATACAATATTACACAATAAGAACAATAACAGCATAACTAATGTAATAAAAAATATATATATTTCTGCATTTTTTTTAAAGGACTTTTCTTGAAAGTGTGCTGATTTTAAAGCTTCACCATTATTCTCCTCAAAGTGATTATTCACCCAAAAATGAAAATTCTGGTATCATTTACTCACCCTCAAGTTGGTCCAAACCTGTATAAATTTCTTTGTTCTGCACAAAGGAAGGTATTTTGAAGGATGTTTGAGGCCAGACAACTTTGGGGCAGCACTGATTTCCATAGTAGGAAAAAATACTATGGAAGTCAGTGGTGCCTTAAAACTGTTCGGTTATAAGCATTCTTCAAAATACCTTCCTTTGTGTTCAGCAGAACAAAGAAATTCATACAGGTTTTGAACAACTTGAGGGTGAGTAAATGATACCAGAATTTTAATTTTTTGGAGAATGATCCCTCTCAGTTAGATGGGCAGTTGAATTTTGCAGTAGCTAATGCCAAGTTATCCAAATCAATGTAAGATCTTCTGGCCCTCATTGACAATCCTGATATCCCCTGGTCTATCATGGGCATTGTCTCCTCAGTGCATCTTGGGATGAGGGCTTCATCTGCAGCCTGGAAAATACACAGTTAAAAATGAGATTCAGTACTACTCTGGAAATATCAAACTTAATTTCAATAATTTATTAACGTCTGTATCCTAAGAAATGTAAACTTGAATATAATAAGACTGATTACAGATAACTGTTAGACCTCAGTTCTAGGATTGCAAGTGGTAGGCCAAGGAATACAACAGTGTCTTCCTAAAACAAACTGTAAAATTATATAGCACACTTTGAATACATACATGGATAATGGCTGAAATGTCCAAAGAGTGGATGTTTTTGATGTTTCCGTAACTCCAATCTAACTGCAAGTGCTACTGTGCGCCCTTAATACACTGACACACAGTTTCTCATACTGACTTGTCTAGTCCACATACTGACATATAAAGAAAAAGATTACACACATTTCGAACACACAAAGATTAATATACACAACATTTTCAGAAGAGGCTAAAGCTAGTGTTAATGTTATGTACAAACGCATAAACATAACTTTACAAAACAATGTTGTTTGATATGACAAGTACATAAAACCTGAGTAAAAATATGCACATTCAAATACTGAATGGCTACTCTGAACTGACTTTTATTCTAAAGTTTTAATTAACTTGTAATTAATTGAATCGGTTTCCTTTACAAAGAAAACATAACTACTTCATTTAGCTTCAACATGAATAATTCTATATGATTGAACATCCTTACAGAATAAATACATGGTACATAATTAAAATATGTTTAGATGAGAAGCATAAATTAATCATGTAAGAAATGTGAAATGCATATTTAAAAATTCAACAACCTCCCCTTTGCCTTTTTTTAGTGTATTATGTATAGATATATTTTATTGAGTGATGTGGTCCCTCAGCCTTATGTTCCCTGAATCTTGTTCCCTCAACTCTGCTAAGAGTGATGACTATCAGTCCACAAAAACAATATATGCTGTATATTTAGTATTTATACATTATTAGAAAAATTAAACACTATTTTATATTTAATACAATTAAATATGACTTGAAAACCACAATAATATGATGATTTCACATTGAATGTAAACTCCGTCACTGGCTCATCAACACCATCATACAGAAAATCTTACGGAGGTATCAAATGATGGTGTTAACACATTTGGCATTTCTTTTACAAAACAAATGGAATTCATGTAGTAGCCATTTTGTTTCCTCTGTTGATGCTAGATGCTAATAGAGCCTGCTTCAGGAGAATAAAATGATCTAAACACTTCAAATAATTTACTCAGAAACTGGAAGATGGTGTTGAAATATTATGGTTAAGACAGGGAATATTAACAGTAAGATTTAAAATACAATGAAACTATAAGACCAGAGCCTGTCTGACATTTATGTACTCTGCAGAGGTTGAATGTGGCAAGGGGTCTGTTAGAGTGACAGATGTCCCTGATATACCCTGAATTTTTTTTATGTTTTAATGAATGTCTGACGGTGTTGACAAAAAGTGAGGACACAACTTTGAAACCTTATGAAACACTCATGTGTCCTTGAAAAACAACCTTGCTTTGATCGGAGATATTAAGTGTTGCTTTTGATAAAAACAAGCTCTTTTTCATCATTTAAAAAAAAAAAATCCATTTTCATTATTAAAAAAAAATATATATATATATTATATATATATATATATTTATTTATTTTAGTGGACACACAGTTACAGCTGCTGGACATGTTTTGTCCCATGTCTCAAGAATCAGTGAAATATGCATGCTATTATTCACAAATCCAGGGCATAATGTAGTGAAATAGCTGGTATAAACAGCCGTGGGTAGTAACAAGCTACACTGATGTCAGTTACTCTGTTACATTTACTTGACTAAATTTTCTCTTTTTGCTGGAGCATGAGCAATGCCCTATTTGTAAATGAATCACTCTTTTGAGTTGGTTTCGTTCAAAAATCTAAATTGTTTTGCAAATCCGTTTGAATTATTTGTCTAATTCCCTCCACACAATAAATTGTCTGAAGCGGTTTGTCACTCTGAGTCATAACAAGCAATTTAGGACCTTGGAGAACATGAAGAGGATTAGATGACTTGGCCATAAACCTACAGTCAATTGAAAACAAATCTGCAAATGCATTCAATTGTTTGGCAGTGAAATATATACACACACTGTACAGTTTTTGGATACTTTACCCACCTCTGTAAAACTTCAAAATATTGTCCCAAGACAGTTAATTGTCCCAAGTCCCTCTTTTTTCAGTATAAACATGCTGGAATATATATATATATATATATATATATATATATATATATATATATTTCACCACCAATTAAAAGTATCATTTTTGTTCAGGGGCCACCGGGGGAGAAAGGTGACCAGGGTACAACTGAAATCATAGACTACAATGGAAACATCCAAGAGGCTCTTCAGGTCAGTGGAGTCATTTCATTTCTATGATCTTTCATTGGAAATAATATTTTTAACCTGTAATGTGCTGCACAGATTAAGACTTTTATTATTTTGGCTACAAATTAACACAAGCCAGAGTGCTTAATTCCTAATATCTGGTAAGTAATTTAAAAGCATTATGACTGAAAATAAGGACTGACATAAATTGCATGAACTTTAGTCTGACCGTTAACACTGAATTAACTTCAAAATAATTCAAATACACACCCACTAATTTAAAATGCATAAAATTCCAAAATAGTGTTTTATGTGGTGCTTCAAAAGTAATAGGCACAGACAGAAAGTATTACACACAGGTTGGTCTGATGCATAACTGTAATCTTATCTTTTACCTTCCCTCATTCCTGACTGTCTACAGAAGATAACTACTATTACAGTTACGGTAATTCACCTCTGTTTTGTCTGTGTTATATGTGCTGTATTTTTGCTCAGCATGAATTCAACACTTTCATAAACATGAGTCTCCCCCAATTCTGCTAGTTCTCTTACAGGTGCCTTATCAATGAAACACTGTGTTGCTGTGCCAATATTTGTTGACATTTGTTTTATCTTACTCAAGATAAAGACTTAATTTAACAAGGATCAAAGTGTGTGTAAATGTTGTTCGTTCTGCCTAGGCTCTTGTTTTGTATGTAACAAAAAATGTGTGAGAAATGTGTCCCTTGTGTGCTGTAAGTGTATTTTGTCGTTCATTATGTCCATCTGTATATGTATGTATTTATATATGTGTGTGTGTGTGTGTGTGTGTGTGTGTGTATAATATATATATACACACAGACATATACATAAAACTAAAAACATAAAACAATTATTTGGCACATGTAACTTCTCATTTGAAGTTTTCTTATGTTCTTCTTTTATTTATTTTTTGTGATTTAGGGTCCCCCTGGGCCTCCTGGACCAGTTGGACCAATGGGAATGAAGGTATTAACATAATCTATTGACAATGTGGCCAGTAGCAGACTAGACCTAAAAAATGGCCCTGGACTTTCTGGCACAGAGTGGCTTACCACACCCGGTCCGCAACACCGCACTATAAACCCACCAGCTCATTATGTACAGAGAAATTTTTAACATCACTTACTAACGTAAAAATATAACACAATAAAGAAATAAAATGCTATTTTTTTTTTTTTTTTATCCTTAAAGGAGAACTCCACTTCCAAAACAAAGATTCACATATAATTTACTCACCCCATTGGCATCCAAGATGTTCATGGCTTTCTTTCTTCAGTCGTAAAGAAATTATGTTTTTTGAGGATGATTTTGAAATGATTTTTGAAGTTGAGGGAGAAAATACGATTGGAGTTTTTCGACATACCCTAACTGTCTTGAGCCAGTATACACAGAGTTCAATGAGAGCAAGGCAAGACGAGCATTTGAGAATAAAAAGTATTTAAATTGTATATTTTTTTATGAAAATAACCAATTGTTTCGCTAGATAAGACCCTTCTTCCTCGGCTGGGATCGTTTACAACAGCATTGGGATCATTTGACGCCACATTTAAACTGCATTTTGGAATGCAAAATGCAGTTTAAATGATAAACGCAAAATTGGGGCACCATATCAGTCCATTATATGAAGAAAAATGCTGAAATGTTTTCCTCAAAAAACATCATTTCTTTACGACTGAAGAAAGAAAGACACAAACATCTTGGATGGCAATGGGGTGAGTACATTATATGTGAATCTTTGGTTTGGAAGTGGACTTCTCCTTTAACATTAATGAATGACTGGCATACTTCTTTAGAATTTGTCTTTCTTGGTGTACATAACAAATAGTCATATAATCTTTTTTAGAGGGACAGTTTAATATCACTAAAGTTAAATACCTACCATAATATCAGTTCATATGACACAATGCTCTGGTTTTATGGTGCTTTTCTATTGGTCACTCAAAAATCATTCTGATTTGCTGCTCAAGAAACATTTCTGATTATTATCAGTGTTGAAAGCATTTGTGCTGGTTCATATTCATATGGAAAATGTGATACATTACCATTCAGTCTAGGCTAGGGTAATATTAAAAATATATACAAATTAATACTTTTATACAACAAGATTGCATTAAATTGATTTAAGTGTCAGTAAAGATATTAATACTTATTACAAATTATTTATATTTCAAATAAATGCTGTTCTTTAACTTTGTATTCATTAAATAATCCTGAAAAAGTAAAAGTATCACAGTTTCCACAAAAATATTAAACATTGAGTATTGATAATAATAAGAACCATTAGTAATAATTGATCACAAATAATAACTGATAATAATTAAGCAGCAAAACAGCATATTAGAATAATTTCTGAAGAGAAATTTCATGTGACACTGAAGACTGAAGTAATGACGCTTTAATCACAGAAATTAATTATTTTAAAATAACCACGATTTTAAGTATAATATTTCATATTATTATTTTTACTGTATTCATGGTCATATAAATTCATCCTTCTTTTAAAAAAATAAATAAAAAGTCTTAATTATTTCAAACATTTGAAAGACAGTTTGTATATTAAATAAATCATGTGACTGAGCAAAGTATATTTTATTATAGCCTAATATATGTCACTTTCCTAATCACGGTTTTTGAAAGTATTCAGATTTACAATGTTCTATAGTAAACTTGAGAATGATATTTTAGGCTTATGTGTTTTTATTTTTTAAACATCTTCTGATGGTGCGTTCAAGTCATGTCGGATAGATCGTATTTACAAGTTAAACGCCACCACAAAGTCGTTATTACGAGTGGGAAACTCAAAATTTTCTTTAAGCCCTGAGTTTCCGAGTTGGGGGCGTCAGTGGAAAAACGTGTCGGATGCAATGGACGTATCCAAAGACAATAGATATGCAGTGTCTTTACTGACTGTAAATCTGTGAAATGAATAAAATGATTATTTTTTGTAATGTACAATAAAACTATATAAGTTACATATACAGAATATTATATTATTGTATAATTACCTTAGAATATATAATAATGCAGTTTACATCACCTTCATAAATTTAATAAAAACAGAAAAAAGCAAAAACACAATGATGCACATTCTTTATTCATCATTTTGTAGATGCAGAGTTTAAAAAATCATTGAAATTTATGTAGAAAAGGTAAAAAGCTATCTTGTTCCGACTGAAGTGACTTAAGTGTCGTAAGTACGGACGTCCCAGGAGGACTTGAACGGAGCATTTGACACATGAAAATTACAGAAAAAAAGCCTGGATAGAGATTTACAAACATTCACTTTTATCTTGTGATGAATAACGTAAATGGCATTAAGAAAATTCGAAAAGGCCAGTAGTAGTTTGCATCTCTGAAAATGTATGTCTGTCGTTTAACATTTGTTTTATATCGTAAACAGTTAGCACATATTGCTGAATTGTTTCGTCATGTTTAGCTGCTTACATTGCCTCAGCTCGCATTCAAGTGGTGCGGCAGCTCAGCTCGGCGAATGGTAAATCCCGCCTTATACACTTTGATTGGCTATTTCAAACATTTTGACATTGACAAGCACTTTTGGGCCGCTGCACTGAGCCGGAGCGCACTAAATTAATTAAAATGTTTAAATCATGTGGGCCATACGTCTGGGCTGATGGATGAATATGGGCTATGTACATTTACTATAATTCATTATATATTTACGCAATGGGCCAGCCCACATTGTACGCCGGCCCAGCAGGAAAACCCCCGGTGCTCCAGATGCCACAAATCGTGCAAGTGAAAAAAAAACGTCATAAAAATCTTACTGGCCCTTCTGGCATTTGCCAGAATTGCCCGATGGCCAGTCCACCCATGAATGTGGTCATTATGGGGAATTACATGTTACATTACATCTTATTTGAGAGTCTAGCATTTTATGTAAAGTCAAAAATCACAATGTGACTGCAGTTCATTTCACCCTATAAAGTATTTTTGCTTTTCACAGGGTGATCAGGGTGTTCCTGGACTTCCTGGTCTTGATGGTGAAAGGGTAAGGACTAAAATTTTCTACACTGACCAAAACTATAAACGCAACACTTTTGTTTTTGCCCCCATTTTTCATGAGCTGCTCTCAAAGACTTTTTCTATATACGCAAAAGGCCTATTTCTCTCAAATATTGTTCACAAATCTGTCTAAATCTGTGTTAGTGAGCACTTCTCCTTTGCTGAGATAATCCATCCACCTCACAGGTGTGGCATATCAAGATGCTGATTAGACAGCATGATTATTGCACAGGTGTGCCTTAGGCTGGCCACAAAAAAGGCCACTCAAAAATGTGCAGTTTAACTGTATTAGGGGGGTCTGGGGGGATCCGAAAACCAGTCAGTATCTGGTGTGACCACCATTTGCCTCACGCAGTGCAACACATCTCCTTCGCATAGAGGTGATCAGGTTGTTGATTATGGCCTGAGGAATGTTGGTGACTCCTCTTCAATTGCTGTGCGAAGTTGCTGGATATTGGCAGGAACTGGAACACGCTGTCGTATACGCCGATTCTGAGCATCCCAAACATGCTCAATGGTTGACATGTCCGGTGAGTGGCCATGCAAGAACTGGGATGCTTTCAGCTTCCAGGAACTCTATACAGATCCTTGCAACATGGGGCCGTGCATTATCATGCTGCAACATGAGGTGATGGTCGTGGATGAATGGCACAACAATGGGCCTCAGGATCTCATCA
>JAHKKF010505687.1:0-23635 GCA_019740295.1 Labeo calbasu
TTATTATTATTATTATTATTATAAATACTTAAAACAGTACATTTTTTTCTGGAGTCTTTGATAAATAGAAAGATCCAAAGATCGGCATTTAATAAAATGCACCAAAATAAAATAAAAATGCTTTTGTAACATTATACACTATACCATTCAAAAGCTTGGAGTTAGTATAATATATATTTTGTTTGTTTGTTTTTCTGGAAAAGAAATTCTGAAAATTCTGAAACCTAAAAAAAAAATCCACTTCTGCTGTTTTCAACATGATAGTAATAGTAATAAATGTTTTTTGAGCAGCACATCAGAATATTACAATGATTTCTGAAGGATCATTTGACTGGAGTAATGATGCTAAAAATTCAGCTTTGAAATCACAGGAATAAATTACATTTTAAAATATATTCAAACAGTTATTTTAAATAGTAAAAATATTTCAAAATATTACTGTTTTTGCTGTATTTTGGATCAAATAAATGTAGTCTTGGTGAGCAGAAGAGACTTCTTTACAAAAGATTAAAAATCAAAAACTTTTGACTGGTGTTGTAAAATCCTTTTTTTCAAATTTTTTCTGACTTAATCTCGATACAGAGAACAAATGTTTATTTTTGCTCAGGTGATGAAATCAAAAGCAGCCCTGGAGGTCCCATGAAGCCCCATCGAAACAGGAAAGCAAACTCGTGTGACACAGGTACAAACTTCGAATCCCTTTTTAGCATGCGAGGAGTGTCCACATTCACCATCTACCGCTCTAGCATGCTTTCATCAACTCATCCTTACTTGTGTGATCCCATCCCTCCCTCTGTGTGCCCCCTGTATTTACCCCCTAGGGATGGAGCAGGATACCCGCAGTGATCTGGAGAGATCCTCAGATCGCAAACCCCCCGTGAAAAAACCTAGACTCCCTCCGAAACGAAATAAATCCTTGGATTTCCCCGGTACTGTGCTGTTTTGTGTGTGTGTGTGTGTATGTGCTTCTTGGAAGCATCCAACGGTTTTATTGGATAGCCTGACTGGAAAGTGCTCCAGTAATTAGAGGAAATCTTTCCCGTATTACATGTAAATGTATCGTGAGTGTGCGAGCAAGCGAGCGTGCACCTGTCCATGTTTGTGTGTCCACAGACAGATGGCTCTGAGCTGACCTTTAACAAAGCCAGATTAGTAAACGGGTAACGTAAGTAGACCATCATTCACTTCTTTCTCTCTCTCTCTATTCCTCTGTTTATCTCTGCAGGTCATCAGAGTTCGGAGCCAAGCAACACTGAAGCATCATGACAACCATTTGAGCCAAAGCTCTGTGAAAACAGAGGGTCATTGTGATGCTGAGAGGAGAGAGAGGGAGAGATATGATCAGCAGATGAATTTGCACCTTGATGAATTCATAAAGACTCTTGCTTTTGGCTCAGTCATTTCACACACACATATTCAGCATATTCTTGCTTACTCAAGTGAGTTGTTTTGCTTCCCCTCCTGCTTTTACTTAACCACCGTTCTTAACTACGATTCCTTTGTTTCACTCTCTCTCCGTCTCTCTCCCTCTGAGTCTTTTGACAATCTTTGACATAAAGGAACTTTTTGCTATTTATCTTTAAAACTTTAAAACCATAGAATGATATTTTGTAAAGTATAATATATAAACAGAACCAATATTTGCACTAATCATCGCTTGAATTCTCGTTCGGTTCGGTGGATGTATCCCCCCGCCCCATGTCCGACATTACCCACGTGAAGTTTTGTAGTGTGCGACTAACTTATTCTTATCATTTTCTGTCTACTCGATCAGTATCATTAGCAGTATTACTGTTGTCTTAATCAGGCATTGTTTATGCAAATGGATAAATGTTTAAGAGTTTGCTGGCCCTAAATGAGCTTTATTTTCTACTAAATGTGATTGAATGAATAAAAACTGAATATTACATTTGCTGTTGTTCTCTTATTTTTAAATCAGTGAATAGCCTTTACTAGACAGAAAGTAGCACAATGTCATTTTGTTATAGGCCCTGGTATGATTTCCATATTACTTATTTACATAATACTCCAAGATAGTAAGTCCAAAACCATTGTACTAGCAGGGTAAAGTGTCAAAAACACCATGGTAATACCATTAGATTTGCGTAGTACTCCAGAGTAGCTTACTTCAAAGAATGTCATGGTATTACAAGGTATATGTTAAACACCATCCCTGATAGCACATGTACATCAAGTAGACGTCTATTTGACGTCTGCATTTACATCTGCAAGACGTATTTTTTAGATTGTTTGCTGGTCTGCAATACGTCTATAGGATGTTTCCCATCAGATATCAAACAGACGTTTATGATTTACAGTGTATGTAAAACTTACATCTGAAAGACGTCTGTCACATGTTTGTACCAGCAGATGCTTTCCAGATCAAGACATCTTACAGACGTACCTGTGCTATCTGGAATAGTCTTTATATTTACGTTAATGTTTTTGGAACGCCTCTTATGGTTTTTCAAACAGTAAATATTGTTAAGTATTAATACAATTTTAACGTATTTTAAAACGTGATTTGTTTCTGTCGTCAGTGTCATGATCCTTCAGAAATAACGTATGGTATTAGCATTAACATAGTATCATTACAAAGTTAAACTATGGAGCGTTTTGTTATATCTGAAACACGGAAACTGGCTAAAATCATCTTTGAATTAAGTGAATTTATGAAAAGTATTATACAGTATATGGATTAATTACTAACACAATTGTGTCGTTTGACATTTCAAAGCGGTTTTTCCGTCAAGGAAAGTAAACAGAAGTGGATACCAGATGCTACTTCTCATAACGTGTCTCTTATTGCCTTTTAATGACACAGGAGGGCAGTAGAGGCCCAAATCCAAGCAAACATCTCCTTGCTACGGAACAGCAATTTTCAAACAGAGATTAAGAAATTTATTGCTTGTGACTGCTGCTTAAATGTCTGTGAGAATCTCTCTCTAAAGAGAATAGTCTATTTATTCCACAGCATCAGGCTTTTTATTCCACTAAATTACCTCTTTGAAGGTAACTTTCAAGTTAGAAATCACGATCAATTGCAATTATGAATAGTTTATTCTCTCTGGAATATTTGATTCGGATTGGTCAGCTGTTGCATTCTATAGGCAAATATTTTAATATAATGAGCTCCAAATTGTATATTAGACCATTGTTCCTGGCAATCATTCTCAATGTGCTTGTTAATTCTCACTCTGTGGCCTCACATTATCAAATAATTTCAACTGAGATATTATTTCATCTGCATTTACTTGTAGATGTGTATTGAATTGGATAATGTACAACCAATCTGTCAGTATCTTGACATTTAGGCCTAGTATAGTATATATATTTCAAGACTTGTTTGACTGTTGACTGAATGGCATTAGCATCACAACCAAACTTTCAGTCCACCCAAAGCAAACTTTTTTAATAGCTCAGAGGTGGCTTCTTCATTAACAGGGGACTCAATACTGTTCTCACTTCCCAGATATCACACGTACGTCTGTTAAAGATCACTTGATCTAGAAAGCATCTGCTGTGTACAAACATCTGACAGACGTCTGTAAGATGTAACTTTTACATGCATTCTAAATCATAAACATCTTAAAGACATCTAATAGACGTCTATTTGACATCTGATAGAAAACGTCCTAAAGACGTATTGCAGATGAGCAAACAATCTATAAAATACGTCTTCCAGGTGTAAATGCAGACGTCCAATAGATGTCTCCGAGATGTACATGTGCTATCAGGGTATCAACATTTTGTCTAAAATCTCTTAAGAAAAACAAGCAAATCAGACAATTGTTGACATACAGTAAGCAGCACACATACATCACAAAGACGTCTAGTTGACGTCAGCATTTACATCTGGAAGATGTTTTTTTTTTTTTTTTAGAGTGTTTGCTCACATTTCCTATCAGATGTCAAATAGACATCTATTAGATGTCTTTAAGATGTTTATGATTTAGAATGTATGTAAAACGGACATCTTACAGACGTCTGTCAGATGTTTGTACACAGCAGATGCTTTTCAGATCAAGTGATCTTTAACAGACATCTTACAGATGTACGTATGCTATCTGGGATAGCTCTTCAAAGAATTTGTTGAGAAATGTTTGAGTTCATATTTGGATATCAGTCCCTGATAGCACACATACATCACGGAGACGTCTTTTTGACGCCTGCATTTACATCTGGAAGACGTATTTTTTAGAGTGCTTTCTCATCTGCAAGAGGTCTATAGGATGTTTCCTATCAGATGTCAAATAGATGTCTATTAGATGTCTTCAAGATGTTTTCTGATTTAGAATTGATGTAACACTGACTTCTTACAGACGTCTGTCAGATGTTTGTACACAGCAGATGCTTTGCGGTTCAAATGATCTTTAACAGACATCTTGCAGATGTGCATGTGCTGCAGACGTTGGTCATTTATCCAAGCACAGTTTAAGACATTGTTTAGGTCTCTGAAGCACATGAGATTTCAAAGATCTTTTTGTTAATAAAAAATTCTGTGTAGCAGGAACTCTTGCAGAAATATCAATTTGCTGTCTAGGAGAAATAATTGAGATCTGATCTGTGATTTTATTTCTAATAGGCAGGCAAAGGAACTTTAACAAGCTTTTTTTCTATATGAAAAGACTCATGATTGCATATTGTATTGTTGCATAGTTATATGGATTGGTCCTAGGTACAGAGAAAATACTACATTTACAATAAAAGGCCAGATCAATTGTTAGAGACTGATGCTCTGTTATCTAGATGCTGCATGAAAATGGCAGTGTAATACAGTAACACACCATGTATATCAGGAAAAAAAACCCTCTCAATATTACATTTCCAAATATATATATATAAACCAAAGCACAACATCTGTTTATGACATGCTCTAAACTTCTGTCACATCATCACACAAACTGATATTCACACCTGTTTGGATTGCTATGGGAAAAAAATACATCACAGCTCAAAGAAGCAATTTGTCTTATGTTTAAAATGTAAGAGTGACAATTATAAGTCATTACATGATTATGTCTAACATGCATTAGCAAAACACACACGTTCACACAATCATGCAAAAGACACAGGGGATTGTAGGAACATACATAAATCATTTCATTAATGGCCTTTCTAATACAAACACACACCTACACCCACACACACACTCACACCAGCAGTGGGGGAGGCTGTAAATGAAGTGACATGACGTTAAAGGCAGCTGCATAAATGATAAAACTCACTTAGGGAACAAAGGGCTGTGTGCAGACCAAATATACACATTTATTATCTGTTAATCACATTCATTAAAGCATTACACAACACGCTCATCTGGCTGCCATTCTTTACAAAAAGTACTGTGGTGGTAAGCAAGTTCATATGAACTTTAAAAGTTCGGTTTCAGATGGACTTAACGAATAATGGGCAAAAGAAGGTTTGCACTTATGATTTGGTCAGTTGCGCGGATGCGCGACCATTTTTGAGATACTCAGATGTAAACAACAGCATGGATTGCGCAGTTAATGTACTACTGAATCCGTTGTTCTGCTAATTTGTGCTGTTTAAACCATGGAAAAAAAAAAACATGGAAGCTGCTAAATCATATAGAGGTGGATATTTTGACAAACTAAAATTAATAAGTGGTAAAGATACATACGAGCAGTACTAATTAAGATATTAGCCTATTATTTCACCTGCCATCCTGGTTTATTTTGGCCAACCACAAATGCCTTTTGTTCCTCAGACGTTTTTTTGCACTCTTCTTCTTGATTTGTTATAACTTTTGGCAGTCTACCCTGGTGAAAAAACAGCATATGCTGGTAGGTATGTTTTGATGCTGGTTTAAGCTGGTCCTTAGCTGGTTTATACTGGTCCTTTGCTGGTTTATGCTGGTCCTTTGCTGGTTTATGCTGGTCATGTTGCTGGTCAAGGACCAGCATAAATCAGCAAAGGACCAGCATAAACCAGCTAAGGACCAGTAAAGGACCAGCTTAAACCAGCACCAAAACATATGTAACCAGCATCCCAGCATCAAAACATAGTTACCAGCATATGCTGTTTTTTTCACCAGGGTATAGTACTCCAAACATTTTTCCTGGTCTGACCGATTAGTACAGCTTAAAACATGACAATAATTGACCATTTTCAGCAGCAATAATCAGCAAAATGTGCGAGTTCTGTTCGGTTCAGTGGCATTGTTTACGTGCAGTGCTGCCAATATGGCCGTTTGATGTTGTGAAAACACACTATTGGTTAAAAGCGGGCTGCAAAGCTCATTATGGCTGCCTTTTCTGAGGTAAATCCCATTACATGACTATTCATAAGCTGTTTTGCTGATGGTCAAATAATCACAAGTGAGATTTCAGTGATATTTTGACCACTGTGCTAGAAAATGTTCCTGGTTTTCATTTTAGAAATCTGGTCACCTAATAGATATCACATTAAATATAGCTAGCATGTAACTCCAGAGTATTCAACAGAATAGCATGTCACGTCAAACATTATAATACCATGGTACTGTTGTGTACTGTAAGTGCAAATCTACTACCCTAGTTAAAAATCACAAATTCTTTCTCGTAACTTTCACACACTCTGACACACACTCAAGTGCTTCAAGTTGAACAGTGAAAAAAGTGAGTAACCCAAGCAGATGGCTGCAATCACAAGAAACCAGTAAACACCGGAAGATTCCTACAGTAATCAGCTTTTACAAGCTGATTTAAGTTTATTAGACAAGAAAGAGGTAAACAATTCATGTCTCTTATGCCTAAAAACTTTCCCAACTAATCACGAAACTTTACTGACTTATCACACATTTTCTCAGTTTTACTTCATAATTATGAGTCTGTCAGAGTGTGTAGGAGAGTGTGTTCGTATTCTTCATTTTTGTGTTTGTGTGTGTGGCGTTTTGGTGTTAGAAAGAGGCCGAGGAGCATCATGAAGTATTTATAGATGTAAATTAGCTCCCTGTTTCACTCTCTCAGCCCTTTCAGCGCTGCCTCGTAATTGGTTTCTTTCCGCTGAAAGTCTCCTTAACAGCACATGAATGTTGTTATATACTAATGAGGCAGATTAGAATTTCAGGTGTGTGTGTGTGTGTGAGGATGAATAAAGTGAGTCAGATGTGGACACAGGTGGGTCCCCCTTTTCTATTCTCTCTCTAGTGTGTGTGTGTGTGTGTGTGTGTGTGTGTGTGTGTGTGGAGGGCTGGACTGTGTGTATCAAGGGGGTGGCTGCATTAGGGGATGCTGTGCCTCAGAGCAGATGAGCAGAAGTGAGCCCACAGACTGCCAGACTGATGCCTGATCAAGTAACTTTTTTTTTCTCTCCAGTGTTCAGTGCTGTGTGTCATGTCTCTTCTCCTACAGCTTTGTCAGCCCTTTGTAGCTTGTTTTCTGACTTTTTGACAAGGACTTTGGACAATTACATTTAGATCTATCTATCTATCTATCTATCTATCTATCTATCTATCTATCTATCTATCTATCTATCTGTCTATCTGTCTATCTATGTGTATGTGTACATATGTGTCTACCTGTCTATACCAAATGCTACATCGAATAGAATATAATAGAATAGAGCTAACAGAATTTCACTTATATTTCTAAAGAATTGCAGTACAGTTACAGGGTTGGAATCAGATAAGTATTTATTATAAGATTCATATTCCACTGTCAGGATATGAAATACAGTTTTTACTTCATTTTAGCTGTTTTTTATCATTGCTGAAGGATAGATTTTTTTTTAACTAGAAGGTTTCTTAATGATCTCTGTAAGTTCATCAAGGTTTAATAGCTGTATAGATGTTCTGTTGGGGAGGTTGAAACATGGGCTTTAAATTGTGCTTGGAATATGTTCCTGTCACTGCCTCGGTGAGTAATTGGTCAGTGTAATTGCAAATGTCTGTGCTAGGATGTATATCACATATTTAATGGGTGTATTTTGCTTGTTTGCACATTTTATTGGTCTGGTTATCTTGTCTTCTCATTGCTCCATGTTCCGTGAGATGGTTTTTTGTTGAAAAGTGTAAGTTAAGGTAACTGCTAAGCGTATTATTACAAAGTTTCCCTCATTGTTTTTACTTAGATGTGTGATATGTGAGGCTGATTTGCATTATATTTGCATTACACTTTCTGAATTTGAAGATCAGGGTAAATTTAACTTATTTTGTTATCTGGGAGACATGTATCTTCTGTAGCATTTGAAGGTCAGTACTAAATAAAAAATATGATATTTAAGCAAAATAAGAAAAATGTACACATCTTCATTCTGTTCAAAAGTTTACACCCCCGGCTCTCAATGCATCATGTTTCCTTCTGAAGCATCAGTGAGTGTTTGAACCTTCTGTAATAGTTGCATATGAGTCCCTCAGTTGTCCTAAATGTGAAAAGATGGATCTCAAAATCATACAGTCATTGTTGGAAAGGGTTCAAATACACAAAAATGCTGAAAACCAAAGAAACTGTGGGATCTGAAGGATTTTTCTGAAGAACAGCAGGCAGTTTAACTGTTCAGGACAAACAAGGGACTCATGAACAACTATCACTAAACAAAAAATTCAGCTAACAACACAGTATTAAGAATCAAGGGTGTGTAAACTATTGAACGGGGTCATTTTTATAAATTAAACTATTATTTTCTCTTGTGGACTATATGTAAACGTCTTTTTTGTGAAATGTCCTATTCAGGTCAATACTAAATAAAAAATAATATGCATTTTGTATGATCCCTCTTATTTTGGTAAAATACTGAACATTTTGCAGACTATGCAAGGTGTATGTAAACTTTCGACATCAACTTTATATTTTCTCTTCTTTCCCAGATATCAGCTGATTTCTACACAGTCCATCATGCCTGCCATTGTAAACCTACTCTTCAACACGGTGTCCACCAACACCACCATCTCCTTTTCTCTGGTGCTGCCTCTGGTCAGCATTCTCTCATTGCTGGTAGGGGTCGGAGGTCATTTGCTCATGTGGTTGGTGTTGATGCGTAACCCACGGCGTCGTTCAAAGCCCAGTTCGGTCCTTCTGTTAAACCTGAGTTTTGCCGATCTGTGCGCTCTACTCACCCTGCCCTGCGTGCTACTGAGCGCTAGCTCTCAGAACTGGCAGCTGGGAGGAGGTGTTTGTGTGTTGTTGAGCTTCATGACTTCCCTGACCGCTGGAGTGGACATCTTCAGCCTGGCTGCCCTCTCTGTGCTGCGTTATCGAATAGTGGCTCCCTCGACACGGCCTCCCGCCACCCCTGCGCAGGTGTGAGTATCTGAAAGAGCAAAAGAAAGGCAGTTGTAAAAAGGAGAAAAAGTTATATTTGTGAAAGAAATGGGTAAACCTTTTATATCTGTTATGTTTTCTTTAGATAAAAACTATTAAGTGTCATGCTACAGTGATGGAAAATAACTGTATTTTTTTTAAAGTACCTTGAAATACATAGCATGGTACAATAATATGGTATTGATCAGACGTACAGATTTTTAGATTCACTATATCTCAGTTCAATTCTCTACTGTCTACTTCTTTAAAATATTCCATCACTGTTAAAAAAATATAACTTGATGTTGATTCACTAACCACGCTGGGCTGCATTTCCCAAAAGCATCGTAAACAGATAAAGACCACTGGTGCTAATGGTTTCTGCAATCTAAGTAGTTTATGATGCTTTTGGGAAACGCAGGCGTGATTGATTCAGTGAAGTTTATTCAGTGAAGGATTCATCACACTCGATTCAAATGATATCATCTGGGTCTTTATGAACGATTCATTAAAAGGACCGGCTCGTAAGAGTCTTTACATACGCTGTTTTTGATTCACTAAAAGTATCGACTCGTAAGAGTTATTTGTTCATGAATCGAAATGCCCAGGTCGCTCTAGAAAAACCATGTTTTTATAGTTATTTCGAAGTGTAAGAACTTTATTTCCTTCTCGCATTCAATTCGAGCTGAAAACTCAGGTAAATATGACTTATTTTTGTAAATAATTACTTATTTTGCAACCGCTGAGAAAAAAATTAAAGCAGGAGAACGCGCTTCCGCTGAAAAAATAAACGGTTCAAGAAGCTGAGACTGAGTAAAAAGATGATAATCGTTATGAAATGAAAATCATATTTATTTAAATAAAAGTACTTTTTGAGAATGATTGCGGTACCTCCGCCATATTTAAAAATGTTTTACTAAACTGCCATGCAAAAAATACATTATACAGTTATATAAAAACGTGTATTGCCATGACTTTTAACATCACAATGATTTTACTATGGTATAATGACAAATTTCCTTTGAATAACATTAAACTCCTATGGCTGTACCATGGTAACTTACAGTGTATTTCTCAGATTAAAATACTATGATACTTTGAAATGTGCCACCCTAGTAAAGAACATATTTAAAATATATTTATTTTATACTATGTATAGTTTAAATCTATTAACATATTTACTGACATATCGCTTGATACTTCTTGATATACCAAATTATAATTAAACTTTATTTTCGAGTATTACTTGCACACAGTGCACATTTCTTACTATTAAGCCTAAAATGTGTTTTAATGTCACGATTGATGAAGATTGTATAATCTTTGAATAATATCTGTCTTGAATGTAAGATATTTAAAGTGTACCTAAAGTATTCTTGCAATAGGTCCACTTTAGCACAATCAAATATAGTTGGACTTCAGCACAACTTCCGCACAATTAAAGTGCATTAAGTACAAAATTAGTTGTTCCAATTTAGCAGACTTTATGTATACCAGTTTAGTTTACTAAAAGTACTATTGGAAGGTATTTTCATGAAGTACATAAATAGTAAATGTATTTGTAGTATACTTAGCACAAAATAAATGTATTTTGCATATATTTATTTTTCATTAGGGCACGGAATTAAAATTCATGCCGAGACAGAGAAAAAACCCTTATATATTAATCAAGACTACCGTGGTGTTACACCTTTAAAATACCACAGTAGTACATTTTTGTATTGTAATTCACACTGTAATGCCACTATATCAAAGCACTATGGTAATGCCATCAGGAATATAAAGAGGCATAAAATATATTGAATTCTCTGTATCTGTCTCTCTGTTTGTCCCACAGAGCTGGCACCGTTGCTGTTATCTGGCTGGTTTCCATCGCCATGGCCCTACCTAAAGTCACATACATCCAATTTGACAGTGGCTGCACGTGGTCAGTGGGCCGCGGTCACTGGCTGGGCTTCCTCGTTCCTGCATTTCTGGTGTATTACGTGGCTCCTCTAATGTGCATCGCCCTGCATTGTGGGCTCATCATCACACACCTGTACCGCTGCCGGGGCACTCTAGCCGCAGACCACCGCAATAAAAAAGCCACGGCCCTTCTCATCGGCTCCACGCTGGTGTTCGCCATCAGCTGGCTGCCTTATTACGTGCTGGAGTTCGTCAATGTTTTATCGCCATCGCTCAATTCTGTCAGCTCGCCCGCAAGCCCTGCCTCCAGCTCCATCGCCCCGTCGCCGGCGTCAAGTACGGAGGTGTCTCTGCTGTGGGAGGTGACCTCGCTGTCTGCCATTCTTCTGATTTGTCTGGCACCTTGCTGGAACCCGCCACTCTACTTCCTGCTTTCTAAGCCAGCCCTGAGGCAACTGAGAGGGCTGCTACCCATCATGCACCAACACTGGAGAGCTGCTACCCTCCTACAGCACGTAGTGCCAAAACACGCTCCCACACAACCCCACTCACAGCCTGGGTCTCAACACGTTCCTCAGCACATACTAGCAGCAACGCACCCACAGTGAGAACACGCGGTAAGGTACAGCACATACCTGCTTCACGGCAAAGCACACCCACACGCAGGCACAAAGCACACATGCCACACACACAATGACAGGTATTTTCTGCCAGAGCATCCTCATCCCTCTCATGCTGGCTGAGATTGTGAGTTGCTTAGTAACACTACAGAGACGAACAGAAACATAAGACCATGGACCTCTGCATTTATGGCTCAGCATCACATTTTACAATGTTCCAGCACGCCAGCTGCTCTCTTTCCCTCTCTCAAAATCTCTCACTCACACTAAAAACGTATCACGGCAGATTTTTATCACCAGCTCGGTCACGCTCGCACACATTAGCGTGTTCTCGACGGCATATGTGTTCATTTTTAATTCGCTTGTTTCTGATCGCTTGTGCAGTGAGTAATAGATTAGATTTGTGTGGGCTGGTACTGTATATCAGATAGATCGTCTATAAAGGCTAAATGTAGTGCATTCGAGTCTCGCTCGCTGATCATTGCTGTTATGAATCATCGATATGTGCTGTAATGAGTTTTCTGACAGTCATTGTCAGCCTTATGTGAAATGCAATGCACTGTGATTTCGGAAATGGGAAAACTATATAAATATTTCCCATTAATGACAGAGGCACGGCTGAGAGAACTCAGCAGCTCTCAGAACTGTGTCACCTGCGGATGAGTCATCCTACTTCACAACATTTTTTTTCATTCTCTGCTAATATTGTAGCCAGTGTAATAAAATGTGGATCTGAATTGATCCTGCAATTTTTCTCCTTGATTTTCCATTCCCCATGCTCCTCCCTCCTAATCAGTTCATCTCTTTTGCCTGATCTGAACTGAGAGTAGGGGTAAAGAAAAGGATACAGGATACAGAGTTCAAGTTTTTCATTTTCATAAAAATACAGGCAGAGTATCTGCTACAGGTTAGAGGTAACAGATGCTAATACCATGGTAATTTGATAAAACAAAACTATAGTATTAGCATGGTACATATCTCAGAACCACAGTATGTGACATGGTATATGTCTTAAAATCATAGTATTAGCTAGTGTTGTTGCCGTTGAAACTAAACTATTATTTATTATAATAAATAAATAGATCTATTACAAAACTAAAAAAATAAATAAAAACGTAACAAAATTACTAAAATGTAAAGGGACAGTTCACCCAAAAATGAAAATTCTGTCATTACTCACTGTCATTTTAAATCCGTAAGACTTTTATTCATCTACAGAACACAAATTAAGATATTTTTGATAAAATCAAGTTTTCTGACCCTGCATAGACAGCAACGCAACTACCACATTCAAGGTAGTGGTTCAACCATGATGTTATGAACTACGAGAATACAAAAATAACGACTTTATTTAACAATTTCTCTTTCATGTCAGTATTCAACATGCGTTCAAGGTACCATAGTATTACCATATGATAACATCACCCCTGATAGCACAGGTACTTCTCGGAGACATCTATTGGACGTCTGCATTTACATCTGCAAGACATATTTTTTAGATTGTTTGCTCATCTGCAATACGTCTATAGGACGTTTTAAATAGACGTCGATTAGATGTCTTTAAGATGTTTTTGATTTAGAATGCATGTAAATCTGACATCTTACAGACGTCTGACAGATATCTATTTGACATCTGATAGGAAACGTCCTATAGACGTATTGCAGATGAGCAAAGAGTCTAAAAAGTAAGTCTTCCAGACGTAAATGCAGATGTCAAATAGACGTCTCCGTGATGTATGTGTGCTATCAGGGATACGTCTGTAGGATGTTTCCTATCAGATGTCAAAAAGATGTCTATTAGATGTCTTTAAGATGTTAATGTTGTAGATTGTATGTAAAAAAACTGACATCTTAGAGACGTCTGTCAGATGTTTGTACACAGCAGATGCTTTCCAGTTTAAATGACTTATCCCTGATAGCACACGTACATCACGGAGATGTCTATTTGACGTCTGTATTTACATCTGCAAGACGTACTTTTTTGATTGCTTGCTCATCTGCAATACGTCTATAGGATGTTTCCTATCAGATGTCAAATAGACGTCTATTAGATGTCTTCAAGAAGTTATGACTTAAACTGACATCTTATACACGTCTGTCAGATGTTTGCACAGAGCAGATGCTTTCCAGATCAAGTGATCTTTAACAGACATCTTGCAGATGTACGTGTGCTATCTGGTATTAGCATGATGTCGTTTAAAAAAATAAAAAACAGTGATACCATGGTATGTTTTACACCCTTGTATATAGGCATCTGATTTCAACTTTAAATTTACTTTCAGGTCCATAGATATAACAAAGTCTGTTCTAGCCCTTCTCTGTCAATCATTCCTCTCTCCAGAACAACAAATCTGTACCCTTCTTTTATTTACTTGTCCAGTTTTGAAATGCATTAAAGAGTGGCACTCATAGTAAGCTAGTAATTTTCTCATCGTCAGTATATATTAGGACATTGTGGTGTTGACTTCACAGGGACATTTAATCTGCATTCAAGGCTGGCCATTTTATAAAATAACAACCAGGTTAGAAATCACCCCTGGGATGGGAAGAGGGACAAATCTGTAAAAAAGATCAAAAGAGGCTGGGTTTCTGCCAATGCCTGTTATTTGACAATGAATTGGTTTGTTTACATGGGTTTTGAAGCTGACTGGAAAATTTGTTTGTTTTGTTGTAATCTCTCCTACATAAACCAGCAAAAACACCATCCACACAAGTGACCATTCAAATCTTTTTGGCTAATCTGATGCAATGTCCCTACAGATCTCAATGAGCTAACAATGGTTCAAAGAGGTCGCCGTTAAAGTGCAGACAGGCTGACGAGAACGGCGATGAGAATGGGGGTGAGCTGTCTCACAATTACGCTGACAGCATCACCCATTCACCGCGCTCGCAAGACGTACCCACTTAAACTCACTCGTTATCTACTGTAATTATAACAGTCATATTTTGGGGGGTTTACTGAATAATTAGAGTTGTCAACGCTCACATCAAACTCCTTTCAGACTCACACAGAGCCGCCGAGGTCTGATGAGATGCAATTAACACTGCAGATTAACAAGCTCATCTGCGACATGAGCTCAGCATGCTCCACTTGTCCCTCTCGACCCTCTTTGTCATCATGTGATGCCCTAGACCACCATGGACTGAGGCGATCTTGCTCTATGTGATCAGAAGACTGCTGTGGAGCTGCACGGAGCTGGCAATGTGACATGCAATCTGTCACATGTAGCTAAAATACGATCCTCTGCTTTCCAAGAATGGTAACAGCAGGCTTATTTGCATCATGGTTTTTAAGTATACATGCCGTATATGTATTTAATCATCTTTGCTGACATATAACATTACTTATGTATTTACAAAGCAATTGCAGATGTGTATGATGAGTAAAAGCATAAAATAAAAATGTGTTAAATGACTATAATAAATAACAATCCTTTAAAAAAACCCTTATATTTAGATTACTGGTCAACCGGTTCATTCTTAAATTAAGCAAATTCTATTGCTGCAACAGCCAGATCATTCTAAAAGCACAAAATTAATGTGATGTCCGGTGTGGTCTGAAGATCCTCTGAGCCAAATTTGGAGAGATTTAGACAACATTTGTGAAAGGAGAACAGTTTTCATCAAAATCCAATTTGGCAGATGGGAGACATGAGACACTATCATACTCTGCAAGCCAGAGGGAATCTGTAGTACTATACAGAAGCATGATTTTAGGCCAATTTATAACAAAGTTGAAGATGATGAATGAAGATCACCTTTAGCCAAATGTAGCAAAGATATGCACAAATTAGGAGGAACAGCAAAAACATCATTATGTAGATGTCAGACAAGTAGGCTGAGACTCTAAATTGGGATCTCAGTGGACTTTGCATAACTTAAGGAATAAGACGAGGCCAAAGAAATCATTTTAAGCCAAATGATCAATTATATACGTCATTGTTTTATTTATTTGACCACAAGGTGGCGCTATCCTCAAACTGCTCAGGTACCCTCTGGGCATGATGCCAGTGATGCCTACCAAGCTTTGTTCCAATACACCAAGTCTTGGTAAGACACAGCAATATACATTACAATTCAAAATGGTGGACAGAGACTATGGCTGCCTATAAAAAAACATTGGTATCAATGGGCTCAAGGTATCAAGACACCAGACACATGGCTTTAGCCTGCTAAAGCGTAGGTATATTAATCTGATTCTATAACTGTATGATCAATACACATAATGAAAACAAAAAACGACTTCAATATGCTTTGTAAGGCTTGGTCTGAACATCTGAGACAATAGTGAGGAGATTTGTAGGAAGGCAAATCACTGAAAACACAATGTTCAATCAACTATGAATGTGGGAAGAAGGAATTGTTTTTTTGAGCTGATGGGGCACTTAAGTGTTTGACTGGGAGACCACCAGATGACTAGTCAGACTTCTTCCAATCTACTTCACTTCTTGGGCCCTAATAATAGTTCATTTAAACTTAAATCAGAGAGACAGACAAGATCAATTGGTCTTGGCAGAAATTATTAAAAAGCCTGTGAGGAAACATTTTTACCTCCACCTGTGACATAAATGATGCTTGATGTGACTGCAATAAAGCTTAACGACCACTCAGTAATTCATGCAGTGCTTGAAAACGTCAGGGTTACTGGAGAAAAAATATCTCGAAGGATACTCTTTATGTGTCTGGGAAAGGTAGAGAGGTGGAGAGCTGTGATTCAAACAAAGTACTTACGAAGGACAAAGCTTATGAATACTTGTCCACAATATGTAAGAGAGAGAGAACAGCCTGCAGCACTTGGTTTTACTCTACACAGTGAAGTCAAATGCCTCTTGTTTGTAAATGATCTGCAGCTGTTCACTCACAAAAGAGGCGGTACAGCAACATATAGTGTTTTCACGACACGTCATCAATCGGCCATATTGGCGGCACTGAATGTAAACAATGCCACTGAACCAAATTAAACTTGCATGTTTTGCTGATTATTGCTGCTGAAAAATGGTCAGTTATTGTCATGTTTTGGGGTGTACTAATTGGTCAGATTGGGAAAAACATTTGGCGTACTGCCAAAAGTTACAACAAATCAAGGAGAAGAGTGCAAAAAACTGTCTGAGGAACAAAAGGCGTTTGTGGTTGGCTAAACTAAACCAGGATTTCCAGGACAAGAATCTTGACAACATTCATGTTTGTTCTTATCATTTCCAGTCAGGTAGGTGAAGTATTATCCTAAAATCTTAATTAATATTTCTCGATTGTAAAACTGACATCTTTGACATCACAGATGTCTGTCAGATGTTTGTACACAACAGATGCTTTCCAACTCAAGTGATCTTTAACAGACATCTTGCAGACTGGTAAAAGTTATAACAAATCAAGGAGAGAGTGCAAAAAGGAGGAACAAAAGGCATTTGTGGTTGGCCAAACTGAACTAGGATTTCCATGGCAAGAATCTTGAAAACATTTGTGTTTGTTCTTATCATTTCCGGTCAGGTAGGTGAAATATTAGGCTAATATCTTAATTAATACTGCTCGTATGTATCTTCACAACCTGTTAACTTAAGTGTGTCAAAATATTGCGTCATTTCCTGCTTGCTACATCTTTCTCTATATGATTTAGCAGCTTCCACACATTTTTTCCATGGTTTAGACAGCATAAATTAGCAGAACAAAATATTCAGTAGTAGATGAACCTTGCAATCCATGCTGTTGTTTACATCCGAGTATCGCTGGTTGCACATTCAGGTAACTGACCAAAACTGATCTATACACAACTCCTGGCATAGGCCAATTTAGCTAATCTATAAATAAATAAAAAATAAATGAAATTTACAAAAGACTTTTAAAAATGCTTTTAAAGAAAAATATCAACATTAACATGCCAATCAAAATTGAATCCGTTGTAACCAACCACAAACAAACACAATCCATGGGTTTAATAAATGGAATTTGCAGAGCAGAATTATGGCTAAATAGAATGTAAACGATAAACATATCGATAAATAGAATATAAAACATTTTTGCAAATACAGTTACCTGAAACAGAGAGAGACAGTGAGAGAAAGAGAGAGAGAGATCCATAGAGATTGGTAGCATTCAGGTAACGTCTGGAATGAGGAGGAGGCGTGTCTACGGTGCGGGGCGTGGCTACACGCTCTCATATGAAAAGCCACTATTATAGGGACTTAAAGGGACTCACAGGTGTACAGTAATACGTGAGTCTCACAGCGCAGCCGTTCGCAGAGAAGCGATTAAATGTTTACTCTTAAGTCAGCGTGAGAAAAAGGAGCCTTTTTGCGTTAGAGTCACATTAGGAGCGTTTCTTTTTTCAGACTACAGCCATGTGATGGCATATGAGTCGAGTGTAATGTAACAATCCCCACCGACGCTTGTGCAGTGTTTGACGCTCAGTGACATGACATGGACGGCGGAGTGTCTCACTGAGAGCAGATGAACTGAAGAACGATGTCGGACCAGGTAAGATCATCGCTTTCCTGTCTGTGTATGTATTTAGGCTGTGTGTGTGGGGGTTGTAGGGTCCTTCACAGGTTTGGGATGTACGCCGGTGTGAACACACCCTCTCTTCTTCTGCAGCCTTTGTGATGACTTTGTTTCTGGAGGAGTGATTGTGTTTGAAAACATTCCTGTGCTGAGACAATCCTGGATTTATTAGTTTAGTGTCTTTTTAATGATAAAAATAACTATGTTGATCATTATAATCACTGTAACTTAATAAGCCCTCTTGTTATACTCGAGAAATTATTCATAAGCTAAGTGATTTACATACTACTTCAATATTCATGATTAAAAATCTGATTTTATTTATTATTTAAAGTAACTGTTAAAAACTGGCCTCACCCCAAGCATCATACTACTACATGCTATTGTCTCACTGTCTGTCCCACAATAAAGTCTATGATTAATTAATTACCTCCTTTCAATTAATATAATTGGCTGTCTATGTGTGTCTTGCATGTCTGACACCGGATCAGGAGTATAAGGTCCCCAGCACACCTGCAGCGCTGCGGCTAGATTAATTGCCGTATTAATATTGATGCCGGTTGCTCTTGCGAGCAAACACAGTAAACACTTTAAGAGCTCTCTTGGTGATTTTTCTTGATGGAGATAGATGGACAAAGCCCTCAACAGCCTTGAGCCTGAGAAAACTCATTACGTTCCTCATCTTTTTGGTCTGTTGGGATATTTATGCCAGTCCTTAAAGCAAGTGATGCTTGTTTATGTGAATGGATGCACTGCTCAGTGTTTTGACCCACTTTAAAGTCTCAGAGGATCATGATCCTGCCCCAGTGTCATAAGAACTGTCATTGTTCTTGATGTTCAGATGAACGTCTTTGCTTCTGATGTCATCTGATGTATGTTTGTACTTGTTTCTGGTTTTCACAGGGTTATGGCTTAACTTTATCAGCTGCGCCCCCGCTTCGCAGGGGCAGCACCCCCCTGCCAATCAAGCATCAGCTGAGGCGAGAGGAAGCTGTGTCCGAGGATTACGATTGGACGCCGGGGCTCGGCGAGCCTGCGACTCCGCAAATCAGCGTCAGCAATATCCAAGATTCTCCTTCCCCAAAACCGCCACAGCAAAAGTACCACGGACCCCTTCGGATAGTACTTCTAGGCCAAAACGGAGTGGGCAAATCCTCTCTGGCACTTTGCCTTGCTGGACTGTCAGACAGATCACTCTCTGTAGACTCTGAAACCCAAGCAACCGGTAAAGATTATATTTGTACACCCTTCTTATGCTCAGCATCAAGCATCAGGATGCCAAGGACTGTACTATTTTTAGATTTGCTTTGGATGAAACACACTTATCACCTCACAGACACCCGAGATCAGTAGTGTAAGGCTCTCAGGATTTGATTGGAAAAAAAACGGAGTGGGTGCCATGAAGGCATCCATCTTATTTCAGGTCTTTCATCATCTTGTGTCTTAATGAGGTGGGAGAGAACCAGCGGAGTACTGCCTCTGCACATACACTTTCTGCACAAACAGAGTATGTCATTTACTAGGGGATAAAGAGCCAATCAGACACACAGACAGGTTTTTTTCTTCTCCTACCTGAGTTAAGTGTCCTTGTGCATCGATTCCGCACTGGATAAATTGTTACGCAACTGTCTCGAGTCCAATTCTGAACTTACCTTTCAAAACTTCTTTTGTATTCTTCTCACAGATATATTATTATACGTTTGATCCTGTGAAATTGCCAGTTTCGGCTCAACAGCAGGAATAAAATTAGATGCTAATTGAACACCAGTGATTTCGTTTTATGCTTGAGTGTCGGTTTTTAAAAGAATGTTTTTGTGTGTGTTGTAGATGAGGGTTACCAGCGGCGAGTGACCGTGGATGATGAGGACAGCACAATTTTAGTATATGACAATTGGAAACAGGTGAGTCAGATACTCTAACAAATGCATAAAAGCATACTGAGGTTTGCTTGTTTTAGATTCTTTGTTTTGTATTTTATTCAGTGGCCTTTAGAATTTGTTACAGTGCTTGCAATGTGGAAGTGCATCATTGTTAAATATTCTGAGTTAAACTTGTGCAATTAAGCCAGAACAGCTTACATACTCCAATTTACGATTATTTTTAAGATGATTTCATCCATGTGTATGTTTTTTACTTCTTATAAATTTAAGATTACAGTATTCCCTAATGATTTACATTGATAGAATGTTCAGCGTTCAAAATGTAACCAGTAGTGATGATGTCATCATAATATACGCATATTAAATTGTGATTGGTCTTGCCTTCACTATGTATACCGCGGCATGTGTTGCTGTTGATTCTTGTATTCACCCAACAGAAAACAAGATATATACTTATTGTCATGACAACAGCAAAGTGACATTTCATTTTTCAAAAAAGCTTACCGTACAATAATTTTTTTGCAACCTTGTGAGTGCTGGTATTTACTTCAGGAAATGCAAATCTTCTGTTTCAATGTCTTCACTGCAGTGTTTGGAAAATTAAACACTAGGAGCTGTTTGAGACAGTCCGTTAGTTAAATGTAAAGGTTTTGGGCTGATTACATATTTTATTACAAAACAGCGCTTAAAAGGAGTTCAGACTTTCTCCAAAAATGTAATTCATCGTTGTTCCAAACCTTTATGCCTTTCTCTTTTTCTGCAGAATGCATGAGAAGTTGTTTTGAAAAATGTTAGTAAACCATTTTGGTTTTCATTGACTTCCACTGTAGAAAAAACAAAATGAAAACGAAAGTTTTGGAATGACATAAAATTGAGCACATTATTACAAAATTTTGGGGTGAATTATATCTGTAATATCCCACACATTTTAAAGGAATAATGGTAACACTTTACAATAAAGTGTCATTTATTAACATTAGTCAATGTATTAATTAACATGAACGAACAATGAATACATTTATTACACTATTAATCTTTGTTAATGTTAGTTAATGAAAATACAGTCGTTCATTGTTTATGTTAGTCCACACAGTGCATTAACTAATGTTAACAAACACAACGTGTGATTTTAATAATGCATTAGTAAATGTTGAAATTAACATTAACCAAGATTAATAAATGCTGTTGAAGTACTGCTAATTTTTAGTTCATGTTAACTAATGTAGTTAACTAACTTTAACTAATGAACCTTACTGTAAAGTGTTACTGGAATAACTGAATTGAACTGCTACATTTACATGAACCGTTGCATAAATGTAGGTGTTCGATGTGAAGTTCTATTAATTGTGCAGAAGCACTCGCCGTATGAGAGTTGTTAAGAAAATAGAGAGGGAAGGATAGAGAGGTTAACACAGCAAAGAGGGGATGCAGAGAAAGATGAGCGAAATCTGCTCTTGACCTTCCAGCTGAGGTTTGTCTCTGTTGTTTGTCATTTCTGTTTCCTTTTACTTTAGGGCAAATTGTTTTCAGTTTCCCGTAATTTGTTCCATTTCTGCTGAGTGTAACTGCCGGGTTTAAAGATCCTTTTACAAGCGTTTTATGTGTACCCTCTATAAAATCAACCAGGTCCTGGTTTCCTCGTTATTTCAGAGTGAATTATGACCTCTGCGTTTCCATTTTAAAAGCCACTTATTTCAGAGTAATCTAAAATGATCTAATGGATCAATACACTGTGGCGTGTATCATTACGCTTTTCAGTCACGATTACTGCATTTGCATTAATGCCTTGCAGGGATTGTAATTTTTCATGCTATTAATATGAAACATCTATATTGACAGTCAAGTAAAGAAAAATATGGCTCTTGCAGTATGTCAAAACAGTAATATCATATACTGACACTCAAAAGATTTTTTTAAACTTAAAGGATTAGTTCACTTCCAGAATAAAAATTTCCTGATCATTTACTCACCCCCATGTCATCCAAGATGTGCAAGACTTTTTGACTTCAGTTAAAATAAAAAAAATTAAAGTTTTTGAGGAAAACATTCTAGGTTTTTTTTTTTTTAAAGAAGTCCACTTCTAGAACAACAGTTCACAAATAATTTACTCACCCCCTTGTCATCCAAGATGTTCATGTCTTTCTGTTTTCAGTTGTGAAGAAATGATGGTTTTTGAGGAAAGCATTTCAGGATTTTCTTCATATAATGGACTTCAATGGTGCCCCGATTTTGAACTTCCAAAATGTAGTTTAAGTGCATCTTTCAAGGGCTCTAAACGATCCCAGCCGAGGAAGAAGGGTCTTATCTAGCGAAATGATCGGTCATTTTTTTCGGAAAATTATTTTTTTTATACTTTTTAAGCATAAAAGCTTGTGTAGCACAGGCTTTGGTATGCACGTTCATGACACTACGTACTATTGAATCACATCGAAAGGTCATGCAGAACGTAGGCGGAACTACAGACCCAGTGTTTACAAAGCGAACGCTGTTTACAAACAAAAAGGTACAATGATGTCCTCCTCTCAAGTTGTAGAAAATAAGATGGAGTTTTTTGCCATACTCAGTACACAGACGATGAACTTACACGCGATTTGTAGTAGTGATGGGAAATTTGGATCGTTTTACCGACTCGGACCTTTGAGTCTCGTTCAGCAAAATGAACGCTTCTTTTTTCGAGTCATTTCGTTCATATATATATAATTAAAATGTTACGTGTTACGTAACCATAATGCTATAAGGAACAGAAAAGATTAATTCATTTTTTATCTGGGTCTTTAGTCTATAATTAGCTCACCTCACCTCTTATCTGATAAGTTTTTGGGTTTGAGTCGTTCATCACGTGACAGCCCCATAAGAGGAACGAATGACTCGAAAAACCTGAAGACTTGAAACAGGTGAACTAATTCCAGTACAGAACCTAATAGGATGTTGCGCATGTGGGACTAAACGAATCACTCCCTGAGACGACTCGTTCTTCCCGAGTCACATTAAAGATTTGTTCAATATTCGTAGCATCGTGGACACGCATCCCAGAGCCTGTGCTACACAAGCTTTTGTGCTTAAAAAGTATACAGATTTTTATGTTTTGAAAAAAATGGCCGATCATTTTGCTAGATAAGACCCTTCTTCCTCGGCTGGGATCGTTTAGAGCCCTTTAAAGCTGCACTTAAACTACATTTTGGAAGTTCAAAATCAGGGCACCAATGAAGTCCATTATATGGAGAAAAATCCTGAAATGTTTTCCTTAAGAACCATAATTTCTGTACGACTGAAGACAGAAAGACATGAAAATCTTGGATGACAAGGGGGGTGAGTAAATTATTTGTAAATTATTGTTCTGGAAGTGGAGTTCTCCTTTAAGTGGGAGCCAATGGGTTGAAGGTCCAAATTGAAGTTTCAATGCAGCATCAAAGGGCTTTACACAATCCCAGCCAAGGAATAAGGGTTTTATCTAGCAAAACGATCGGTCATTTTCTAAAAAAATAAAAATGTACAC
>JAHKKF010505691.1:0-10852 GCA_019740295.1 Labeo calbasu
TGTCCTATATAAGTTTGATTCAGTTCCTTGTTCATCGTCCCTTCTTAATGTTGCTTTATGTTAGTTTATGTTGTGTTGGCGTGTGTGTGTGTGTGTGTGTTTTTTTTTTTTTTTTTTTTTTTTTTTTTTTTTTTTTTCCCTGCTGTTCCTGTTGATTCCTGTTCCCGTGTTGGATTATTCTATTAAAGCACGTTTATATTATTTCCTCGTCCCTGCGACTCTTTCCCGCACACGACCCTGACAACTACGTTTCAATGCCTTGACTGTGGTAGAACCGTTGCTCTCTGTGCAGGGTCAGAGAGCTCTCAGATTTCATCAAAAATATCTGATGTGTTCTGAAGATGAGCGAAGGTCTTACAGGTTTTGAACGACATGAGGGTAATTAATGACAGAATTTTCATTTTTGAAAATCTCTTTAAGGACGTCCATTATAAAATCCTAAAATCTACCCTGTTAACTCCATTTCTTAATTTTTTTTTTTTAATACTGACAAGACTTATGTAACAGAAATGTTGCTCTACTGAGTGCACGACACAAAGCAAAGCAACAACAAACAATAACCGGCGAAGACTACAACAGAACAGGGAGTATAAAAACGTAGGCAAACGAGGGACCAGTGACTTGATTGATTGAATACAGGTGAACAGAATGACATAATCAGGGCAACTAAGGAAAACTAGGTCAGTGGAACAAAACAAGGCAGGAGAACAGGAACACGGAACAGGGAACAGGGAACAACCGGGAACTCTCATTCTTACACATTTCTGTTATCAGCTGTTCCCCAATAAATGCATACACACACTTTTGCTTTGTTGCTTGAGATTTTGAAGTCCAAATGAAGTGCATCCATCCATCATAAAAAGTGATCCACGCGGTTCCGGGGGGTTAATCTCAACACCCATTCATATACACTTAGGATGGCTTGAGGGTGAATAAATTATGAGGTAATTTTCATTTTTGGGGTGAACTATCCCTTTAATGCTATGGTAATGTGCAACCAGTGTCTCAAGTATTATCCCAAATACATTATTTACGTGAACCATTAACATCGTTTCTGATGACACTACCAGGTTAAATGTTTTCAAAGAATCAAATTATATAAACCACATCAAAATCTTACACCAACCCCACCACCTAGTGGTTAGAAATGACAAATGCATTCAAACTCAGAACTGCTCAGGTAATTTACATAAACTGCATGTAAGCATAAACATCTTGTACATAAACTTCAAATAAAGAGAGATTTAGTTTCTAATATGATATTACCAAAGAGGAAAATTCAAAATCCAATACTGGGTTACAAGATATAAAGTTGTCCATTAAACACAAGTTATGCTAATCATGAGCGATACACTGGTGTACCCCTGATAAATTCCTATCACTTAATGCCAGAATACTTTTGTATACACTTATGCAATTCCTCAACTCGCAATCATCATTTACTTTATATGTGTATCTATAACTTTTGTTTGTTTGTATTTTTAGGCCATTATTTAGCATGTTCTCCAAGAAAGAAAAAAAGTACATTTGATTATACATTTGATGGTGGTAGTACAGAAAACATGTATATTCATACTTACAGAAATGAATGCAGTAGTTGTTTTTTTGTTTTTTTTGGGGTGGAGGCGAGGCCAAGGTGGAGCGAAGGGATCAGAGGTCAGAAGCAGAGCCAATGGATCCTCTCACTCAGCCTGGTGATTGCACGACCTGAGGCTTTACATCACAAAAGGGAGAAGATGAAGGGCTCATGCAAATTCTCCACGGCCCTCTGTGCTCTCCAGACACCTAATGACCTAATGAAGAAAAATCTAAAGTTTACAGCACCTGAAATTCAGAGGTATTGTCCCATCCAAATACTAACCAGGAGCAAAAAGAATGGGCTTTTTAAAATGTATTAGCTAACTGGTTAAGTAAAACCAAAAGATTACAGCACCGGGACAACTAGAGAAACAGATGCATCGCCCGATCTTTATTATGGTTAATGACCTTGTTCTCCGCAATGCCCGTAAAGCTGTCAAATCTAGCGGGCGTTCTATGGCTCTTTCTGTGGCTTAATTGATCAGGTCTCTCTGATAGTGAGAAGTGGAGCATGCAATGAAAGAAAAGGAGGATGAGCCTTTCAAACTTTTTCCTGGCATCCAAGAAAATCTGGGCCACACCAGACACCCTCTGTGCAGCTCCTAATCCCCCTGCTATGGGACACCATCCGCACAATACGGGTAGGGCTGATAAACCCTGCAGTAAGCCACTGGTTCAACAGAACCCAACAGAACCCCCTCCTGCTAACCCTGGGGAAAGATGAAGACCATGAACGTAAGCTGGTGGCTTGATGCACGGCCAGAAAAGGGATTTAAGTCCACATTCCTGGGTGGCCAGCCCTCCTGACACCAGTTCTGCCCTTCATGTTGCCCCATTCAAAAAACAAGGCTAATCTGTTGCCGGGGTCATAATAACGAACGGGTACAGACATTCAGTTTGCCAGAAAACCCCCACATTTCAACGGAGTTGTCTCTTCTCTCACGGAAGTAAGCTCCACTCACACTCTGAAAGACGAAATCTCCTCCCTTCTCGAGAAGGGGGCAGTTCGAGTGGTACACCCGCCTTCACGCAATCAGCGGTTTTATTCTCGTTAATTGTTAGTTCCAAAGAAGGATGGTTCTTTTCATCCTACTCTGGATCTGAGTGTTGAACATTTGAAGAAATACAATTTCAATTTCATGTTAACACACAGCTCTTCTGTGTTCTATAAAAAAAGAACGACTTGTTTACATTGGTTGATCTGAAAGATCTTTTTTCCCACATAAGCATGTATTCCATTTTATTTTCACCTACCAAGCGTGTGCTACGAATTCACAGTTCTTCTGTTCGGGCTCCTCACTAAGTCCGAGGGCATTCTGCCTGTGTGCACAGGTTGGCTTGGCCCCACTGAGAATAGCGGGTTTTACGCTCATGGGAGCCCCATTACGTTGCAGAAAGTGGTAATGACAGGCACGTTCATAACGGGATGGGTAGCCACCCAGGAGGGCAGAACAGTGAATGGTGTGTCGCAGAGGACACTCCACTCAGCCCATTCAAATAACTGTGTGAAAGGCTCTGAAATATTTCCTGCCCAAACATTTCCAGGGGCATCATGTGACTACACCACAGCCGTCACTTTCTGTCTTTACGGCCGACCCATTTCCTAGGTGTTCTGAACAGGGGCGCAGACCTGTTGTCGAGGGGAAATCCACTCAGCCCATCCGTGACCCAGTGTGCTGCGCTACGATTTTCCTCCTCTTTGCCTAACAATGCATACCCTGGTCAGAGTGAGAGAACAGAGCCTGACACTCATTTTGATAACACCCAGGTGGCCCAAAGCACCTTGGCTGGCGGAGATAATTCCTCTCCTGCATGCCCAGCCGCGGCCCTTCCCATATTTTACGCACAGACCTCCTGTCCCAAGCGAACAGGGAAATGTTCCACTCTCATGAAGACAGGGTGGCTCTTTGGGCTTGGCCCATTAGAGGGCAACTTTGAACACACTGGGTCTTTCCCCACGTGTCCCTGTCACTATTCGGAATGCTAGAGCCTCTTCTACATGATCCCTTTATGACTGCATGTGGTGTGTGTTTGAGGAGAGGTGTGAGGGGTGCTGGCTGATATCAAATCAGTGCTCTGTGTCTGATATTATGGGCTTTTTGCAAGACCATTTTGATGGTGGAAAATCCTTTCCTACTATTAAGGTCATGTTGGGTTTCATGTGGGGCAGCATCTCGTAGGTTCGTAGGTTAATGAAAGGTTGCCACCATTCCCTTCCAGTCACTAGAAGAGCAGTTCCAGAACGGGACCTCTCCACGGTGCTGGAGGCGTCGTCTCATCAGCCTTTTGAGCCTCAGGTGCCCTAACACATAGGTGGATCTCTTCACTCACACTGAAGAGCAGCAGGGTTACGAAGCTACTAATGTATTTTTTTTTAAATAAACACAAAAGTAAATATGCATACCATTTTAAATGTATTCAGTGCATTTTAAATTGATGCAAACTCAAACATTTTAGAAAATAAACTACATAATAATTTATTTTAATTAATATTTACTAAATATACCATATATAAATTCCCTTTTCAGTTCTGAGGAACCTGTAAGAAATTAGAATAAAAACACATTACCACGTCACCAGCGACATTCAAGGTGTTTGTGTGTGTGTGTGTGTGTGTGTGTGTGCTGTTCAGCTGTTGGTCATCCTCTTCATCTTCCTCACGCACTGTTTCAATAAAATCAACTGTTGATATCACTCACCATCCTCTTGAGTCTGTGTTTCCTAACAGGAAGGAATTTTCCTCTCATATCAAGCGAGGCAGCTCACAAAACACAGTTCAGATGGGTCGTGCAGAGCAGTTCATCAGATGTTCTTGATGGCCGGGGTGGATTTTCTTGTCATAATTTTGACTGTGGACATTGCAGGGGTCTGCGATTTTTTTAACAACATATTTATTAGGATTATAGCATATAAAACAGTATGTATCTTTTATTATTGTCCTTAAAATATTGTTAATGTTTTGATTTAATTCATCAAAAAATTAAAGTAAAAACTAGTTTAGTACTCCTTGGTTACTCTCTCAAAATAAGACAAGATTATTTTTCACAATTATCATTGTGTTTCATGGACTAATGCTGGAGCTCTGCTTGAAGAATTAACCAAATGAATATGATTTAATACTAAATCACAAACAGATTCCTCTAGGTTATAACACTCAGCTTCTCTGAAATCAGCAGAACATGACTTGACAAAGAGCACGTGACCTCCAGCCCCATACGAATGTCTCGTTGAGCAAGAGTGAAATAGAGGAACGGTGTTTCAGATCAACGTTACATCAACCACTTCACATCTGAGAGACTATGAGTGTCACTGGTTTACTCTGCCTTTCGTTGTATGGATTCGTTCTCACAATACATGGTATGTGTGCTTTTTGTTTACGGTGAATACTGCTCGTCTTCATTAGAGCTGATGTGTGATGCCGTGGGTTTTGTGTCAGCTTTCCAGCTCCAGCGGGTCCGACCCAACGGCATGGCTGTTCTGCCCTGTGGTGAGCTGAAGGCTGGCAAAGTGACCTGGAGCAGAGATGTGAAAGGACGCCAAGTGTCCATCCTCAGCACTGATAATGGAGACATAATCAGACACATGGACAATCGCAATCACAGCTCTTTACCAGACCTGTCTCTGCTCATCTGGTTTGTCTCGTCTTGGGATGAAGGCTTGTATTATTGCAACGGGACGCCTGTGGCATGTCTAACGGTAAGAGCAGGTAAGAAACCAAAGCCTCAGTGTGATCTGTTGAAAGCACGTTCGTATATATTTGATATGCATTCAAAATGTATTACATGAATGAATTATCAAATGATATGGAACAACAGGTTGGAAGTGAAACCAAATTTAATTTTAAAACATACGTATTTTGCTAGCTGTGTATATTTTGTGACAGCAAATGAGACTGTAATGAATTTGTCATTTATTCTCACTTTAATATATGAAGAGTTCAGATGCAAAAACCTCTAAATCCATCTGATGTATTTCTTTAAAATTAGCATTTCTTTCTGGCTGGTTTGTATAGGTTTTTATGTCAGTACTGGTACTTCTGATTGGGCTGAGGCTGGAATTTAGCCTGTAAAAGTATTTGATGGATGTATTCTGTGTGTCAGGAGCATTCACTCACTATCATTATCTTATTTTTGACTGAGATGGCTGTTAGCTGGTTTTGCATCTGAACTCTTTATATATATATATAGATAGATAGATAGATAGATAGATATACACACATACACTGACCAAAATTATAAATGCAACACAATTGTTTTTGCCCCCATTGTTTCATGAGCTGAACTCAAAGATTTAAAACTTTTTCTATGTACACAGAAGGCCTATTTCTCTCAAATATTGTTCACAAATCTGTCTAAATCTGTGTTAGTGAGCACTTCTCCTTTGCTGAGATAATCCATCCACCTCACAGGTGTGGCATATCAAGATGCTGATTAGACAGCATGATTATTACACAGGTGTATATATATAACAGGTTAGGATGGGTACAAGGAAAGAAAAGGATGTGACGTGTGGCCAAGTATGGTGACCCATACTCAGAATTTGTGCTCTGCATCATTTAACCCATCCAAGTGCACACACACAGTCGTGAGTAGTGAACAAACATGTGCGCACACACACACACACACACGGAGCAGTGGGCAGCCGGGAGTGGAGACTTCGCTGGTTACTCACTCCCCACACCTGCCAGATGGTAAAACACTGAGAAGGTCACAAGGGTCCAGGTCAAAAAAACAAGCAAAAGATTGTGTAACATTTTGAGTCAATACTTAATGTATTTGTTAAATTTCATTAGGTAAGGTTACATAACACTTGGTGATACAAACACATGTCTCTTCTGATATTAAAGTGAGTAAAATAACTTCGAATAACAGTCTGTTTTTTTTTTTTTAATTTAATAAGATTATTGTCCTCGACAGCAGAAACAGGTAAATGACACACTCATACAGGAAATGTTTGAGCCTGCAATCAGTGGCTAGTTGCTACATAACATATGTGAAAATGGCTGAAGCGTTTTCCCAAAAACATGTGAATGTTAATGTTTTCTGTGTAATATTAGGGTAGATTGCTCACATACACTTCACAGCCCTTTTCTTCTTCAGAATATCTGAGTATATTTTAGAGCTGATGTTCACAGAGTTCACAGAGATGAATGAATAAACAAGGACAGAAATGTACTTCTTTGCATTTCACACTTCTGTTCTCTGTGTAATTTTCACAGCTGACGGACAGAACCAAGAGGATCTGACTAAATGTGTCAAAGGTGAGTCAGAAAAGAATTAACCAGTTTGAATGCTGCTCACTAATATCAGCTGCTAATTCTGTTGATGCTAATTCAGTATCTCTCAGTTGGGAAATACTTTCTCTGTGGTGAAATTACTGGCTGTGTAATAATGTCTGATGGCAGAGCATCATTCATTTGATCATTTATACTTTCACTTCCTCATCATGAATGTTTGTACTGTGACAGTCTTACTGAAATAATATTACTCAACTGTCTCAATTAATGACCTCAGAAAATCATCTCGTCGTCTCATACTTTACATACAAAATAAATAAATAAATAAATAAAATTGAATTAACGAGAGATATTGCTATTGGCTTTCTGTTTAATAACTAACAAAACAGATGAATAGATAAAAAGATGTACACATGTATAGTTAAGATTAAGCAGAAGAATTGCATTAGTTACATTAGATCATTTAAGAGATTCGCAAGAAAATATTTCAGAACTTAAGAATTTTTCTAGAGATGAATTTGATTCACTGCTGATGAAAGGTTTGAACTGTTGACTGACGTGATCGTCTGTGTGCGTGTTGACGTTCAGGTGGCGCGCGCATGCGCGTGATGGAGCGCGTGCTGATGTTCGGCGGTGTTGGACTGGCGGCTCTGACGTTTCTCTCTGCTACTGCGGCTGCAGTCAAAGCCTCACGCTCCGCTCGCACCCCCGACCACACCGACCTATACATTAACCTGACAGAACAGCAGTCCAAGTGATGAAGAAGATGTTCAACAAAACTGCTTAGTCGAGCATCACGGTGGGTTGAGTGTTTTGACCCGGACTGGAACACTTCCAGAACAACAATTCACAAATAATGTACTCACCCCCTTGTCATCCAAGATGTTCATGTCTTTCTGTCTTCAGCCGTCAAGAAATTATGGTTTTGGAGGAAAGCATTTCATATAATGGACTTCATTGGTGCCCCGATTTTGAACTTCCAAAATGTAGTTCAGAAGCAGCTTCAGAGGCTCTAAACGTCTTATCTAGCGAAACGATCGCTCATTTTTTCCGGAAAATTAACTTTTTAAACACAAAAGCTGGTGTAGCACAGGATCTGGGATCCGTGTTCACGACGCTACGTACTATCGAGTCACGTCGAAAGGTCACGCGGAACCAGAGACCCAGTGTTTACAAAGCGATCGCGCAAAGACTAAGAAAGTGCAGTAAGTTTGTAAACGCTGTTTACAAACAAAAAGGTACAACGATGTCAGACGATTCTGAAGTTGTAGGAGAAAATAAGATTGATTTTTTCGCCATTTTCAGTACACGTGTACAACTTACACGTGATTCGTAGTAGTGATGGAAAGTTCGGATCATTTTTCCCACTCGGACCTTAGAGTCGAGTCATTTCGTTCATTTTAGCAAAATATAATTAAAATGTAACGTGTTACTGCCCTAACACATTTACGGGATGTTGCGCAGGCACGACTGAACGAATCACTCCCCGAGACGACTCGTTCTAGTCGTCGAATCGTTTCGCTAGATGAGATCCTTCTTCCTCGTCTGGGATCGATTTAGAGCCTTTGAAGCCGCATTTAAACTACATTTTGGAAGTTCAAAATCGGGGCACCAATCAAGTCCATTATATGGAGAAAAATGCTGAAACGTTTTCCTCAAAAACTATAATTTCTTTACGACCGAAGACAGAAAGACATGAACATCTTGAATGACAAGGGGGTGAGTAAATTATTCGTGAATTGTCGTTCTGGCAGTGGACTTCTCCTTTCATTAGCAACAACTCAAAACGCATCCTTGTCACCGGATCACTTTCACATGCCTGATGAGCAGTGTTGGGAAGGTTACTTTGGAAATGTTATAGGTTACAGATTACAAGTGACCCTAATAAAAATGCAATAAGTAATAAGTAATAAGTATTGCTTTATTAAATTAATGTGATTACTTTTTTTTTTTTTACATTTCTACTGAATGTTTTCAGCTGTTCATCACTGTGAAACATTTGGCAGCATTAATCAGTAGCACTCAACACTGATTGCTGTCTGACTTTCAAAATCCTTCATCACTTGAATTAAGATTAGAAAAATGTAATTTTAAAGCACAGCCAACACAACATCAGACTTCAGCACCACTTTTTTACTTTGAGATCGTTCTGAGGTGTAATACTGATTTAAAATCATAAGTTATTATAATAGCTATGATACCGTTTTACCATTTTTGTAAATAACTGTAATTGAATTACACATTTTGACATGATTTATTCTGTAATAAATGATGTAATTGCGTGTAAGTGTAAGTGTGTGGTAACTGCTCAGTGATGAAACTCAATGCAGAAGTGGTTCAGGGGGGTTTTCTGCTTCTTTTGTTCCCCTTTCTCTCTCTCTCCCTCTGTCACAAGACAACTGAGCCGTAAACTCGTTGCAAAATCGCATAAGAAGAAGAAATATCCCTTATTCATCGTCTTCATTTCAGTGTTCTTTTTTGAGCTCTACCTTTTTTCGTTTGTTTACAGTGTAATATTTACATTTGCATTTGAAATGTATTTATATTTGCAAATATTTTTGACAGACAGTTTTTATGGACATTAGAAGTTATTTTTGAGAAACGGACTGATCAACGCAAGCCGGAGTTAGACTCGGCATTCAGTAATGAATACATTCGTGTGAATTTTCAGCATCATTACTCCAGTCTTCAGTGCCACATGATCCTTCACAAATCATTCTCATATGCTGATTTGAAGAAAGGAAAGAAGAAATACTATACTGTTTGCCAAATCTGCTTCCACACATATAAAACACACACACACATGCACGTTGTGTTTCCATGTTTTATGGGGGCATTCCATAGGCGTAATGGTTTTTGTTCTGTACTACACCTAAACCTAGCCCTCACAGGAGACTGTGCACACTTTTACTTTTCTTTTTTTTTTTTTACTTTCCTAATGTCCCCACAAGGTCAAAATTTACTGGTATTACTGTCCTTGTGATAAATACCAGGTACACACATACACACACACACATTTTTAGTATTTAGGTACATGACCCTGACCCTAACCTGACATGTAGACATGGTTTTCAAATGTTTGTAATAAAACAAGATTATGGTTGAAAGTTGCAAACGCTTCATTATACTACTTCCATTATACTAACTGCAGATCTGACCAATCTCAACTCAAGTGTATAGACAGATAGATAGATAGACAGAGATGGATAGGTAAATAGATATAGATAGAGGTTTTTCTTTTACAATAAAATGGAAGAAAAAAAAGCATTATCATGATGACTTTTGTCATTTTTCATTGTGAATTAATCATCTTGATGGTATAAATTTGCTCTTGTGCAGGACACATGTTTGGAAATGTAAAAATTAAACTCCATTAAGAAATATTTGTGTGAAATAAGCTGCAATGTTTTGTTTCAGTTTAATCTGTTAATTATGAAAGGAAAACTGTGTCATTTGTAAATGTCACGAAGGGTGTGCTAATGAATTGGATGGAAATACGCTGGGAGAAATGGAATGGGTCAGACACAAATTCTGACAACTGCGTACGTTTTGTTTTGTGGAAAAGGCCTTGTCTGAACAAATTCTGTTTTGTATCATTTGTACATAAAATCTTAATTTTAATCAGTGGCTTGTTGATCAATTATCAAATTCATTAAATAAGAACGACAAAAGAACGCATTGTGAAACGGCACATTTAAGTCCACCGGAAACTGCAGTTGCCACCGTTTATAGTTTTAGTACCACCACCGTATTTTCAGGAAGCATGGCAAAGGTAAACCCTCCAAAAGAAAGATAATTTTCCTGTTACTAGGAAGTATTTTTTGTTTAAATATTGTCACGGGTGGGAGCAAAGCGACAGACACAGTGGGCGTGACGTCAGGCCTCGGAGAGGCTTTTATTAAACAACGTAAACAAAAGTGTCCAAAAGGGGGAAATAAGTGTCCAAAAGAAACAGGGGATCTGGTGTCCTCGGCGTGAGGGGGTTCCGTGAAGGAGGGGCAGTGTTCAGAAGGGAAGGGTCCAGGTAAGGGGCGGAGT
>JAHKKF010505708.1:0-27716 GCA_019740295.1 Labeo calbasu
AAAAAAAACGCCTTCTAAAGTAATACTTGGTAAGATAACCGAGTGATAATTAAAATAAAAAATGTTGATGCAAAGTTGAAACACTTCTTCTTGCAGTGTAGCCACCTGACTAGAAACTGGTCTTTGTGTGAATGTCCACAAAACTGGACTTTTTGAGTGTATGCAAGCAGTATGCTATTTTAGATTAAAAAATTATTAAAAAGATGGAAAAAAGGAATTAAGGAGAATCAATAAATTATATTTTATAATTTATTGCTGTTGTGTAAATAATATGCAATTATGTAATTACGATCATATGCAATCAGATTAGGAGTATTTTAAAATGTAATTTAATCTAATTACAAGTATTTAATTTTTGGAATCTGATTACTTAATCCAGATTTTATGTGATCAGTTACTACACAGCTCTTTGTGTGTGTAATATATATATATATATATATCAGAAGTGGCGGTACTTACACAGAAACCTATACAAAGCAGCCAGAAAGAATGCTCATTTAAAAGAAATACGTCAGATGGATTTAGCTGGTTTTGCATCTGAACTCTTCAAATATAAATCATAATTTTCCATTAATTAATGTATATTACAAACAGTTTGAAGAAAAACAACAACAACAAAGACATTATATCAGAGCTGCCCAAGATTTACTTTGCAACATTTACACATATATACATATACACATATGACTATAATGTCTCAAACAATGGCACACAAGTCACTTATCTTGCAGAAACTTTCTGCTGAAACAAAAAAAATAAAAAATATAAAATAGAACTTTTTTTTTTTTAAATGGTAAAAAGGTTACATAAATTATGGTCACGCTTGTTCAGAAGTTAAACATCCAAAACAAATTTGAAAAAAATAAAATTACACAATGAATACAATAATATACAGTGCAAAAACTTAAGTTGGTCTAATTACACACTTTGTCTTTTTTAAAAAAATATGTAAAAAATATATGTAGGAATGGTTATCATTCTTCCAACAAGTCACTGATGTTACAACTGTGGTCATAAACACAATCTTATACATTAGTGTCCCTCAATTATTGTGTCGTTTACAACAGTTGTAATACTGTGGTTATCAAAGGCCTGAAAAGGCCCTGCTGAAACTTCCAGAAAAACCAGGAAAAAGACACTGTGCTTATTCTCCACCTACAAACACTGATGTCAGTGTTTACCGTATCCCAAATTAGGGCAGTTCCAATGTGAGAGAACCTGTAAAATGAAGTGAAGGGAGAAAAAACACTTGGGAAAATGTTTTAGAAATATTAAAACAACTACAGGACATTTAAACAAAAAAACAAAAATAAACTGTGCAGATTTTAGTAATCCACAAATGTGAACTTCACATCACTCCAAAAGTGACACACATAGGCAAAAGGGCACTTAAATGTGGTGTTTAAAGTAAAGATAACAGCATGGCGACGTTGATGGGCAGCTCTATTCTTTCATTGGTGTAGGTCATGGATCTGACCCGTTCAGGTGGAGAGAGCAGGAAGGCTGCAGGTCCCACACGCTGCTCCACACAGGTCAAACACAGAACGCCTCCCGCATCCACACTGTCCATCTGAAACACGCACATATTTAATCAATACAGAGTTTTTAAACCTACAAGAGTAGCTTCAGTTTTCATTTTTGGGTGAACCATTCCTTTAAAAGACAGATGAATGACGGTGCAAAAAGACACTGACATATCTGACGGGGAGTTTGCTCATGCTGAGGACAGATTCTGCCGTGATGTGGTTCTGACAGCCGTCAATGGAGCAGACGACACAAGGGTCTTTACCCAGCAGAGTGCTGGTCAGCTCTGACCTCAGGAAGTACTCCTGCGAAAGAGGAAGAAGCAGGAATAATAAGAATGCTTCAGTGTAATGATTTCTGGGAGTTCTTTGGATTATAAAAATCAAAATGAATCTGAAATGCATAGAGAGCAATAACTCACCCCAGTGAATGTGAGGATGTTGCTGATGGTCTTTGTGATGTACAGTGCTTTTTTGGCTCGTGTGATCGCCACGTATAATAGGTTCCACTCGTCATCTGGAACATTTGCTGCAGTCAGAGAGTAAAGAATTAGCCATATGCATATCTGGATTTACTTAATTTTTGATTAGTAATATCCATTGCTAAGAACTTCACTTGGACAACTTTAAAGGCAAATTTCTCATTATTTTGATTTTTTGCACCCTCAGATTCCAGATTTTCCAAGAGTTGCATCTCAGCCAAATATTACCCTATCCTAACAAATCATACATCAATGGAAAGCTTATTTATTTAGATGATGTATAAATCTCAATTTCAAAAAATGGACCCTTGAGACTGGTTTTTGTGGTACTGGGTCACATATTTCATAAATTTGATCTCACTTTGATCTACCAGATGTGCAGATGATAACTTGGCTAAAGTCCAGACAGACTTTGATGCTCAGATACAGAGACTGGGCTTTTTTTCATTATGTGCAACACATTTATTATTACATTATACACACACATACACAGAGTATTCAAGAAAAAGTACACTCCTAAAGAAACGCCACAAACCTGCATTGAAACCGCCCACTCTCTGCAGGTTGTGTCGAGCACATGGTACTTTCATGAAGTCGTCTGTTACAACCACTGCGTCAAACTCCAGGCCTTTTGCCTTATGCACCGTACCCAGGATAAAATCTGTCAAAATCAGGGACATAAAGGTATTCAGCTTGTATATGAGGGATGTATGCATACAGTGACTTTACTGCATGCTATCATTGTGTGTATTTCTCAAAAACAGTGCTTTAATGCTTTTAGTCTTTAGTCTCACTCACCTGCATAAGCTGGGCTCCTCTGGGCACGATCATAAATACGTTCAACCAGCTCTGGAATGCGTTTGTTGTATTTTTCCACCACGGCCAGCTTGGCCTCCAGCTCACGGTCTTCCGAGGCCGTGGCATATCCCTTCAGACCTCTGAATCCGCCCATCTTATCTTTGCAGAAAGTTCGAATGAAGTAATCCTTGATTACAAGGTTTTCTAAGAAAGAGAAAGAAACGCAAACAAAGCAAACTTTAGAAAAACATAATTTAACAACCATCAGTTTCAAAGATCTAACAAGGTACTAATAACATAATAATAATCTGATATAGCTTTACCTTTGAGCAATCAAGTTAGGATATTTGTGACCCTGGACCACAAAACCAGTACTTTGTATGGGTCAAATTTATTATTATTATGACAAAAATCATTAGGATATTAAGTAAAGATCATGTTCCATGAAGATATTTAGTAAATTTCCTACTGTAAATATATTAAAACTTAATTTTTTATTAGTAATATGCATTGCCATGAACTTCATTTGGACAAGTTTAAAGGTGATTTTCTCAATATTCAGATTTTTTTCCACCAAATAGTTGTATCTCGGCCAAATATGGGGCTGGTTTTGTTGTCCAGGGTCACATTTTGTTAAACAGCGAGACTAAGATCATAAAAGTGCCTTGCCATTCTTGCGTTTGTCCTGTGGTTGCATCAGGACCCAGAGATCCATAATTTTGTCCAGTCCAAAGTTTTCAACACCCTGAAATTAGAGGTTGGCATTTTTAAAAGAAACACTGAGGATGTTTTGCACATCATGTAGCTGTTTTTGACTGAAAGACTGCACAAAACAACAAATTCAGAGACGTGTATGATTCATTCACTTCCAGTTAGCACAAATGTTTAATGTACTCACTCCCACAATGTAGATCTTGCAGCTGGGGTTGGCGTCTGTGAGTCTGACAGCCTCGCTGAAAACGGTGACATTACAGCGGCTCAGAATGGCCACACTCCCTTCCGGCAGCTTCTGTCCCGTCTTCAGATGTTGCAGTGTTTGTGTGTCCTCCCCTCGTACATTCCCTGAAAACATGCACATAGCATTTTTTATTATTGCCAGGTTACTATTTCATAAAATAATAATAATTAAAAAAAAAATAACACTACAACAAAAAACATCATGGCTCATCTTAAAACATAATATTTAATCTTTTTTTAAATAGTGTTAATAATATAATATAATATAATTTCTTAAACTTACCTTCCTGATTCCCACCCACCAATATCTGCCTCACTTTTTTACAGCTGTCCAATATTGCAGCACCAACGTATGCGATTTCAGATCCAAATCTGAAGCTCTGAAAAATATGAGCAGTGATATTAGAGCATATTTACCCATAAACATGTTAATCACATTGGCACAATTATGTGTGAACCACTTCCTCTACAAATCTCTTCCTGTGTTTTTGTTTGTACCTGCGTGAGATAGTAGATGTGAGTGTGAGGAACAGCGTGCAAAGCATTGACAGCTCCTCTGAAAGTGTAAATCTGTTGATGAGGATCTCCAACCAGGATTTTCCCACAGTTCTGAGAAAGCATAATGCCCATGATCACTGGAAACACAAAGACCACAAACAAAGCACAAAATAAGAGCTCATTACAGTCAACAACACATTAGAGACTCTGAAACCACAAAATTCAGCTCATAATACAATTAAAATATATAAAACAAAATTTAATGCACCAAAATTTGGATGAAATTACTACATTTATTTTAACCTGGTGTGCAGTCTTGGGCTTCGTCAATAAATATGGCATCATATCGGTCCAGCTGTGGTCTCCTCAGCTGCCAGAGTTTGAGGTATCCTGTTTACAAAAAGCAAAGGAAATACAACATGAAACACAGATGCAACATCTAAGAATATATATGAAATATGAAAGCAGATTTTGGGTTTGTTTATGGGACTTGAAAATGAAAATTAGTTGGGAGTCATGCATTTAAATATCTGACAAATCAAATTTTGCTGATCACCATCATGGGTCATGTTGTACACCCTCTCTTTTCTGGACTTCAGCTCTACCATTTGGTCCCATAACTCCTGTGCGGCACCAGCAAATGCCTGGAGAAGAGATTTATTAATGCAAAAAAGTGCAAAGACCCAACTAACTGATTTAGTAACCCTTAAAACAACATTCCCAAAAGCACAAGCTGCATTCACTTTACCATTTTTTGGTGATCATCTGGGTGTTCTGTCTTTCCGTGTGTGTTCTTGTACTCGTGCGGAACATGTTCCGGACCCACGTGCTCGTCTACGGACGCCCAGAAATTGTGCAGGGTTTGCGTCACCACTTTAGCATTGACGAATCCTCCGAGTCCTTTAGGCAAGACCCATGCCACATCAAACACCTGCAAATTATTGGACAGCTTCCTCAAGTTTTTATACCTGCATAAGAGAAAAAGCACACAAATGATTCTGGTTATAGCTCACTGAAAACATTATTCATTCTCTAAAACAGGCGATTCTCTGATGAATGTTTCTGGCCCATAAATACATTGACAGTATAAACTGACCTCACTCCGACGGCTCTGAACGCCATTGAATGGATGGTACTGCATTCGACGTTGTGCGGAAATGAGCGCTGAGCTTGCATCGCCACAGATTTGTTGAAGGCCAGGTAGAGGAAGCGCATATGTGGTCTTTGCTGAGCATACTTCACGAGTGTAGTCGTCTTTCCAGTGCCTGCAACAAATAAAAATGGCATTACTTGCTACACAAACATTTTGTGAAATATTTAAATGATTTTTCCTCACCTGCGAAAGCCATTATTTTAACAATGTGATGATTCTGGATGTCGTGGTTGAGTATCTGCTGTTGCTCGTGAGTAATTAGCTGTCTGAGAATAAAGATGATGATGATTATTACATTTGTCCCAAATTATCAATTATTTTACAATTACATCATATATTATTTGTAATAAATAAATACACTTCTGTTCAAAAGTTTGGGGTTCAGTAATACTTTTGAAATTTGCTTTTCAGCATTTATTTGATCAAAAATATAGTAAAAAAAAAAACTATTGCGAATTATTACAATTTAAAACATCCATTTCTGTTTTTAATGCAGTCTTAAGCAGCACAGGTATATTTTGTAGCAATAGCCAAAAATACATTGCATGGGTCAAAATTATAATTTTTTCTTTAATGGCAGAAATCATTATGATATTATGTAAAGAACATGCTCCATGAAGATACTTTGTAAATTTCCTACCATAAATATATCAACAGTTAATTTTTGATTAGTAATATGCAATGCTAAGAACTTCATTTGGACTTAAAAGGGGATTTTCTCAATATTTTGATTTTTTTGAACCCTTAGATTCCAGTCTTTTCTTAACAAACCATAAATCAATGGAAAATTTATTTGTTTAATTAAAACACTGTGCCTTATGACCAGGGTCCAGGGTCACATATTAAATTTTTTACAAAAAAACTCATATTGACCCAAAACTTTTGAACTGTAAATAACACACAAGTACTAAATCAAAATTTGATTCCCACCTGTTGTCTTGCAAGCCCGCAGGAGGAGGAGCGTTTTCCATTAAGTGCAGCACATAGAAGATATTGTAATGCCACCTATATGAAGGTTTAAAAAGTGAAAAAACATTTAGATCAAACCTGAAAATACAGAAAACATTCTGCAATCTTTGTGTTTGTTTAGCTAATCACAAATCTCATCTTTTAACTCCTCAGCTGCATTAAACAAATTTGTGGCCACTTCTCCAACTTATTATTTAACGTCCAGTTCATTAGCTGCTATAGGGAAGTAACGAAAAAATAGCAACATGCAGTAAACTGTAAAACAGTTTGCACTACAAACCAGTGAGCTCATAATTAAGAAACCACATAAAAAAAATAAAAAACAGTAAAACAGACCAATTTGCAATATCAAGCTGCAAAATGAGCTGTTTTGTGCAGCTAAAAATAGCTGGACGTGGTTGAGACCGGAAGCCAGAACCATAAAATGTACAAATGGCCACGTCCACTCTTACAGGAAGAAAAAGGTGGATAGAAAAAGCACTTTAAACTGGTAGCTCACCTGTTGCTTATGTTAATATTGTTCTTTCTCATGGCCAGGAACAAAGTCGCCATGGCCCACAGGTACTCAGAGATTCCTCCTGCTGTCAGCAGACACCCAGATTTCCGCAAGAGAGCTACCAGGTCTAAGACATCTTTCACTCCATCAGCTAAAATCAGCATCAGGGCCATGGCAGACCAAGGGTTTGGACCCTGTAATACAAGTCAAAAACATCAAAATAAAATGAAACTGGATGCACATTATAAAGCAGATATAAAAGACATGCACATTGTTGCAACATAAACAAGGGCATTAAACTAGTAGTTGCAGGAATTGTTAACTGTGAGATTTTATTACCTCATCATCCAACATGTCTGGGATTCTGTCTTTGATGCAGGCTTCAGCCTGAGCGTAGAGCCGATGTCCTTTCACACACGTCAACACGTCCTTCACATTCACCCGTTTGCTGTGTTTGAACTGAGACATGTACCTAAGAAAAATGAGAATTTCCATCATACAATAATATTTAATTATATTGTGTATACCATGTTTTGCATTTGAATTCATCCTTGCTGCTTTTTTTTTTCTTTTTTTATGCTTTCCCCATTATTTTCTATATCTGTTCACCTTATTTGTGACCCTGGACCACAAAAACTTAAGTTGCATTAGTATATTTGTAGCAATAGCCAAAAAACTGTAAGGGTTTAAATTATCAATTATTTCTTTTATGCCAAAAAACACTACGATATTAAGTAAAGATCATGTTCCATGAAGATATTTTGTAAATTTCTTACCGTAAATATATGAAAACTTAATTTTTGATTAGTAAAATGCACTGCTAAGAACATTTGCACAACTTTAAGGTGATTTTTCCTCAATATTTTGATTTTTTTGCACCCTCAGATTACAGATCTCCCCCAAATATTGTCCCATCCTAGCAAACCATACATCAACAGAAAGCTTATTTATTCAGATTTTAGATGATGCATAAATCTCAATTTCAAAACACTGACCCTTATGAGTGGTTTTGTGGTCCAGGGTCACATTTATTATCTGTGTAGTGTATATTGGCTCCATTAGTACTTTGCCAATATTTCAAACATTATCAGTCTTGCCACTGATGTGCTTTGTTGACTCTAAACTGACCAATCAGCAGATCATTAAACTACAGTTGACCCCTGATGCACAATTGTCACCTAACAGGTTTGACCTCTATCAGCAGCTCTGATGTAGACTTCAAAATAAGCCACAGGTGTGAAAGTGGGGGTTGGGGATCACTTTCTGTTGTGCTTCAAAGCATTTTGTATTCTTACCTCACCATATTGAGAAGACACAGGTCATCCTTTTTGTTAATTTGATTATCATCCAGGATAGACTTCACCTCCTTCAGCGCCTCATTTTGCCGTTTGTGGTATCTGCAGTACAGCTTCTTCCAGGGTAGAAACTAGGGATGAAACCATTAAATGTTTACATAAAATTCAATATTATTAACTCACTATAATGTTTAAAAAGCATCAAAAACACACCTGGGGGTCCATGGCGACAGCCCTCCAGTGATGGCAAACCAGGCTGATGTTTCGATAGAGATCGTCTCCTGGAAGATGCGCGAACACTTCCCTCAGTACCTCTTCTGGCAGATCCTGGACCTGGCCCTTGGGCACCTCCTGGCCTCCTTGCACTCCCAACAGCCCGTAGTGGGCATCAGGAAGGGCTTCGACCAAATCTTCCTCATCCTCTTCCTTTTTCACAGTAACTTCCATCAGCTCTTCTTCTTTTTTGACCGACGTAGTTCCTACATCAAAGTCTTCATCGAACATATCCTCAGTGATTCCTTCCATGTAGTCCTCCTCTTCTACAGTTTCTTCTTTTGGGATAAGATGCTCAAACGGTTCCTGTTTTACCTCCACTTCTTCCTCCTTCACTGGAGTCTTGGTTCCTTTTTGGGGGCTTGTGCTGATGACTCCAGTGACGGAGAAGAAATCGGTGATGCCCTTCTGTTGTCCCACACCACCTGAAGCTTAACAGGAAAATTAAAAGGTGTTAAAGTCCAAAAAGGAGCAGTGCTTTTCAAGAATGCAGTGATAAATCAATAAAACACCTTGTCTGCTTCTTTTGGTGGGTGTCCTGGGTTGAAGTGCTCGGTTTGGATCCATGTTGCTAAGGTTGACATTAAAAGGCTGTGTGAGAGACTGGTTCCCTGTGCTGCTTTGCACCAGATCATCACATTCTGAGGGCCCCAAGTGCCTGCGTTTGGCCCTCCCTATAGAAAAGCGAATAAGCCATTTAAAACACACAGACCAAGACCAGGTTTAACACACAAGGCTTAGACTAAGCCAGGATTAGTCCATAGTTCAATCAGGACATTTAAGTAATTTAAATAAACATGCCTTAGAAAAAAAACATTACAGGTGTGCAATGCATCCTGAGGCAAAACAAAGCCACTGACATATGTTAGAATTAATCAGTGCAAGTTTCCTTCAGTTGAAACAGCTCAGAATTACATTTTAATCTGGGACAAGGATTAAGCCTTGGGGGCAACACTCACAAGATCCGAGATAAATGCGAGCTTTGACTGCAGCACTGACTGGCGTTTGTGTCCATTTAAAAACATTTATTCAATCCACTCACAACAAACATGACGTGCAAAGAGAAAAAACGCAAAACAAACAATGTTATCGTAAATATTAACGTTACCTCTCATGGACGATTCCATGATTTACAAACAACGACACCGATGTCACAGATTTTTCTTCAGTAGGATGGGTCCATCGAAACAAACACAACAACTTCAGAAGTGGAGATCCATTTTCCGCTCTGCGTCACTACAAGTTAAAAGTTCGCGTGTTACGTCAAAATAAAAGTCTTTTAACAAGCACCGCTATTACTACGCGACACTCTAGAATACTCGATTTTGAGTGGACAGACGCAGCATCTAGTGTTCAAATATTTTTGATTATTTAATTCAATTTAAAACATTGGATTCGGGCAACTCATTTTATACATACACTCTTAAATATTATGCTTCATGTATCAGGTAATTGTCTCTTTACTTTGGTCCTCAGAATTGTCACAGACTGAATTAAAAATGAGATCGTTATGGTGGACATAAAACGTCTGGAAGCTCAAGAGTCTTCAATCTCAACGGTGGAATAACAAACTGGTAAGAGATAAAAAGACAAGGACGAGACAAAACGTAAACAAGACATACAGATGAAAAAAATAAACAAATAAATGTAGTAATATTGCTACAGTGCTCACCTTATATGAAATAATATGCGATCCTGGACCGCAAAACCAGTCGTAAGGGTCAATTTTTAAAACTGAGATTTATTAATCACTAATAAATAAACTTTCCATTGATGTATGGTTTGTTAGGATAGAACAATATTTGATGAGACAACATTTGGTTAAGAAAATCGCCTTTAAAGTTGTCCAAATAAACTCGGCGTCCCGAGTTCGAACCCTGCTCGTGGATCTTTCCCGGTCCTGCCCCATTCTCTCTTTCTCCCACTTCGCTTTCTGTTTACCTACACTATCCTATCTAAATAAAGGCATAAAAACTTCAAAAAAAAAAAAAAAAGTTTTGATATATGTGGTGTAGGAAATTTACAAAATATGTTAATGGAACATGATCTTTACTTACTTTCCTAACGATTTTTAGCATTAAAGAAAAATCGATGATTTTGACCCATACAGTGTATTGCTGGCTATTGCTACTTATGACTGGTTTTGAGGTCTAGGGTCACATATTTATTTTATTTGTCTGTTTGTTTTTGTCCCCCCTCTCAAAACCACCTTTCTGTTCTCTGTAGTGTTTAATAAACCAATAGATGGCAGCAGAGAAACAGTGAAACTTTTGACATTAACTGCAAAAGCCTCATTGGATAGCTCTCTGATAATTGCTGTTAGTAAACAATGTACCTAAGAATACTTAGTAGTCACTTTATTGATTGTTTAACCGTAATTTATTAACTATAAGTTACCTTGTTGCAAATGGAGATGTCTCTATCGATGTTACACGTGTTCATTTGGGATTGGGAATGTCCAATGTCATGTTCAAAAAAACTCAGACGTGGAGCATGTCCTTAGGAGAGGGATTTTTGTTCACTGCCCTTGTTTGTTTTTATAAGTAAACGATCTTAGTCTAAACCTGGCTGGATGAAAGAGAGAGAGTGTGTGTGTGTGTGTGTGTTTGGCAGTGTTTTTATTTATTTTTAATATAAACTCAATATAAAACAGCCTGTTTTAAATGAAATAATGTTGAAATAAAATATAGATAGTATAAGAAAACTTAAATACTTAAAAAACAAAAATATTTCTTTAAATGAACAATGACCCAAAATGAAAATATAAAAATGAACGCTATTTTAAAATATTAATTAATTCTATAATAGTATAACATTGTGACGGTCTGTAAATATTCAAGGGTGGTTCTGGCTTTTCAAGAATGGCAAACAATACATTCTGCGTCTTTGGGCTGCTCCAAACATCGATCAAAAGCTCTTTTTCTGCACTTGAGCTTCATGCTGTCTTAAAGCCATTCTAAAGATTACACTTCAAGACTCTTATGTATACATGGAGATGCTTTAAGAGATGCTCTAATCCTGAGCTTTTACTAGAAGTGTGATTCAAATAGCAAGCATGCGTCTCTTTTCAGAAAAGTGTGGCATGACGTATTAAGCTACTACAAGTTTATACAAATAAACTCAATACAGGTTTGTTCTGTGTTGTATGTTTAACGTATTGTTTGATAAGGCGAGTCTTGAGGAAGCATTCTGCTGTCCGGACATGTAGTGAAAGTTGATTTAGACATTTGAACACAAGGACAATGATGTGTTTAGCCTTGCTGCGAGGTGGAAGTCTGTTGTCTGTCTTGACCATGTACTTTTAATGAATGGTGACTGAAGCTTTCAAGCTTGAAAAATGATGTGCAAAGCTTGTTTATCACTCTTGAAATATAAAGCCCAAGTCATATGGTCTGGATTTATGGTACTGTTTTGGTCCTCTGTTCCCATTCATTGTAATTGTATGGGAAAGAGTGAATAAGAACTTCTTCTTTCATGTTCCATGGAGGAAAGAAAGCTGTTCAGGTTTGGAAAGACATGGTGAGTAAATGATGACTTTATAGGTAAACTAATCCTTTTAGCCTCCTCCAGCTATGATTAAACAATTAGGGCAAAAGTCAAGACTTCTCTGTCTGAACTCACTTCTCATTGAATTTGCCATGGTCAACTGATTTAAGTATTTTATTTATCTGAGTAGTCGCTGTGTATTTCAGTAAATTTTATAACTCTATAAAAAAAATCTGGTAAAATAAATAAATGAATAAATACATAAAAACCTGGAGAAGTCATGGCAACATTAAATATTGATACGGACAATGGGTGTTCTATACTGTTCTTTTTTCAGTTAATTAACTTTGTTAAATTTTTATGATTTAACTAGTTTTTATTTTACTTTTTTTTTTCATTTTATTTTTTTTATTAATTAAAATGGAGCTGAAAACAAATATGGATATTATCAAACTAACCCCCCCCAAACAAATGGAAAAACTGAATTACTAAAACTATTTTCTAATTTAATTTGAGTTGTTATATTTTCACGTTTTAACTGCAGAGTTTATTTTATCATTAAAATGATAAAAACAAATAGAAATATTGTCTTGGCAACTAACTGAAATAAAATAAGTGTACACTGAAATAGTACAATTACTAATATATATATTTTTTCTAAATGTTCTAAATTAATTAGATTTAATTCCAGAGTTTATTTTCTCAACAAAATCAATTGAACATATTTTTGTTAATTAAAATGAAGCTGAAATTAAACAAGCCTACAGATATTATATGAAAAAAAAAAAAAAAAAAAAAAAAAAATTAAATGTTGTCTTGGCAACTAACTGAAATTAAATAAGCTTAATAAATAAACTAAAACTGAAACTGTATATATTTTTTAATTTTCTAATTTAATTTAATTTGTTACATTTTCATGATTTAATCAACATTTTTGTTAACTGAAATGAAGCTAAAATCAGATACTAATGTTAGATGAAAAACCTTTTAAAAATTTAAAAATAGAAATCTTGTCTTTGCAACTAACTGAAATAAATTAAGTTTCTACTGAATTACTCAAATTACACTAAAACTAAAATTAAAAAGAAAAAAGTAAGGTCTCTCTCTCTCTTTTATTTCTGTAATATTAGACATTTGAAACCGAGAAGAAATGTAGGTTCAGCGTTTAAGATGCTAAAACATTGTTGGCGTGGTACTCAAATTTGTCACATACTTTTTATTAGCCATAGAACAAGTCTGCCAGTATTCTGTCAAAGCATCTGTTGTAATTAAACCCAGGTGAAAGTTTTGGCCTTTGTCTAGTTATAACCAAACCATGCTAACTTATCCAAAGCCTACCAAAGCTTTCCAACCTCATTTTTTTGTGAGGGGATTCAGTTCAAGGAATAATATTAATGGCTGCCATGTGGCTTTTGGCTCTTTTTGTCATTTTTTCCACATGCTGCTGATGACTGGGAATTCCTGCCCGTGTGAAGCTGCACGTATGCAGAATGATTCCAACACTCAGCTCTGCTCTGAATCCTGACGAGGGAATGTGTGAGTGTGAGTGTGTGTGTTTAGAGTCAGGTTCTGCTCAAAGAGCAGAGCTCCTGCTTGGCTAGACTACCTATGACATCATCTTGAAAATGAATGCGTCGTAGCATGCATTCCTCACGACCCTTGAAATGTTAGCAAGCAATTGTCTGTCCCTCTCACACTCCTATTCCTGTTACACAATGTACAACATTTAAATTAGCTTCCCAGGTGTCTTTCTTTTGAAATGGGCTCTTCCAAACATTGTGTAATTCCTGATAAATTTACAAAATATCTGATGTGTTAAAACAGCAATACAAATAGTTTAACAGAGCATAGATGTCTCATAACCTCAACATAAGTGGTGCTAATTTGTCAAATTAATAATAAGCATGGTTAATTAACAATTTAAAAACATTCATTTCTTGGCAGTATGATCAAATGACCAAGAGTCAAGATGTTAAAAACAGTTGCTGATATAATCTCGGAAATGTCAAGTTATATGCAATCCAGCTAACAAAAATTTTGCTAATGTACACATTAAGTTATGAAAATGATATTTCTGGTGTTCAATAAACATTCATTTAAAAAAAACTTCCTCTTATACAAATGTTAAAGGAACATAACATTGATCATTTTGCAAACATTATGGGATTGCTAATGTTTGAACGTTCCCTGTAAGATTTAAAACAAGTGGACAAACATTTAAAAAACATTTGAGAAAAAAAATTCCATGAATGATAAATAACATTTTGGTGCTACAATTTTGAGAACATTGCTAAAATGTTTACGTTATTGGCAGAACGTTTGTTCTTCAACGTGTTAGTAAGCCTATTGGCGAGACTTCCGGTTTATTAGCCGCTATATGGAATAACAACGAACTGAAGAAGAATAACAACGTGCAGTAAACTGCAAAACTGTTTGCACTACAAACCAGTTTGTTCACAATTAAGATAATACATTAAAATAATATGGTAAAATACACCAATTTGCAATATCAAGCAGCAAAACGAGCTGTTTTGTACAGCTAAAAGCTGCCGATGAGACCGGAAGTTAGATCCATAAGATTTCATATCGGAGCATTCAAATCTGTGTTCGCGCTGTTATCATATTCAGATACGAACGGCTTCACAAAGAGTCTTTTCAACCACATAGTATTATTTCTGTCTTACAGTCATTAAAGTACTGAGATAAACGTTTATATTTAGGATATAAACACGGATATAACTACTGTCTATGGTAGCAATCAAAATACAGCAAAACTTTGCTTCATTTTCGTTTCAAACTGACGCTTCAAATAACGTTTGTTGATTACTTTGTTTCGCCACTAGACGGTGACAAGTGACTGTTAAAAAGTCTATTTGACATTGAATCATTCATTCATCCAAAAGATTCGTTTAAAATTCTGATTCACTCACTAATGGAACAAGCGAATTGTTGATTCATTGAGTCATTGAGTCATTGAATCATTCATTCAATCAATTTTATAAAAATAATTCATTCAAATTTAACAAACTTTTTTTGAATAGAATGAGGCAATTATTATTTTGGCACATCCTCTATCGAAAGTTGCATACACCTTGCAGAATCTGTGAAATGTTAATTATTTTACCAAAATAAGAGGGATCATACAAAATGCATGTTTTTTAATATTTAGTACTGACCTGAATAAGATATTTCACACAAATGACGTTTATAGTCCACAAAAGAAAATAATTGTTTAATTTATAAAAATGACCCTGTTTAAAAGTTTACATACTGTACACTTCTTAATACTATGTTGTTACCTGAATGATCCACAGCTGTTTATTTAATGACAGTTGTTCATGAGTTCTTTGTTTGTCCTGAACAGTTAAACTGCCCGCTGTTCTTCAGAAAAATCCTTCCACAAAGCATTATTGTGTATTTTACCCCTTTCCAACAATGACTGTATGATTTTAAGATCCATCTTTTCACACCGAGGACAACTGAGGGACTCATATGCAACTATTACAGAAGGTACAAACGCTCGCTGATGCTTCAGAAGGAAATACGATGCATTAAGAGCCGGGGGTGAAAACTTTTGAACAGAATGATCATGTGTTCATTTTTTGTTATTTTGCCTAAATATCATATTTTGTTCATGTGGTACTGTCCTTCAGAAGCTACAGGAGATACTTACATGTTACAATTTACCCTGATCTTCAAATTCTTAATACATTGGTTTTTCTTTTGAGTGTTTGAACCTTCTGTAATAGTTGCATATGGGTCCCTCAGCTGTCCTCAGTGTGAAAAGATGGATCTCAAAATCATACAGTCATTGTAAATGAAAGTGTTTGAATACACAAAATTGCAAACATCCTTTATGTGAAATATCTTATTCAGGTCAATACAAAATAAAAAAATAACATGCATTTTGTATGATCCCTCTTAATTTGGTAAAATAATTAACATTTTGTAGATTCTGCAAGGTGTATGTAAACTTTTGACCTCAACTGTACATTTTGCTTGGTTCAGAATTATGGGGCACTTACACTTACTGTTATTATTACCTGCAATTCTCAGTTTATCTCTACTAGAACATTAGCCAAAGTTCTGAAAACTTTCCTTGTTTAGCTGAGAATGCACTGTGGGATATGCTGTCTTGCACAGTGCTTCTTCACATTTGCACTAAAATATGAAAAAGTTGCTACATACTATAATTAAAAATGCAAACTTGCATCCTTGTGGTGTTTGTAGTCCTTAAATGGACACTAACATTTTTAAACAGCACAATAGTTTGTGAATGCACTGTTGAGCTCTGACTGTCTGTAATTTATGTTTTAGAACAGGACGTGAAAGTAATGTTAACCACATGCAGCCATTACTTTACTCATAAATCGAAAACTGCAATTCTTAATGTCCATTAGAAAGTCTAGAGGGATACCCATGTTCATACTCCTCCACTTTTTAAAAACGTGTACAGTTTTGCAGCAGCTGAGAGTGACGTCCATTGTCTCTGCAAATGCGTCAAGACATTGCAAGTAAAATTTGCAGTGTTTCAAGATATTACTGAAAGTGCCGAGGTAAAACAGGATTTTGCCATTTAAAACCGCAGCGAGTGTGTTTGACTGCTTGTTTGGGCAGGCTTATAGTTTTCCAATGAATGTATGCAAACTCATAATTCCTTTCAGTGCTCTCCCACACACTGTGCCTGAAGATGTTTGCCATTTACCCTCCCATGTTCAGAGATATATGCGTTTCTATTCACAGTGTAGCTTGTGAGATCCTTGCTGAGAAGAGCAGCATATGCTAAGCTTTGTATGCTGGTGTGCTAGTGATAATAAACCAGTCTGGGACAATTCATTCTGGTTAGGGTTGACATGTTGTTAACAATGAAGTTTTTTTTAAATATGAAGTTAAATGGCTACAATTACCCATTTTGTCCTTGGAAATTACTAAAAAATGCATGTTGCAAAATGCAGCATGCTGAATTTATGTTCTGATTACTTCAGTTAAACGAGGCATGTCTATATTTGTCTCTTTTTGTTTGGACACTTAGCTGGTACCACCCTGATTTGCTTAAGTACATATTATAAAAATACATTTGAAAAATATTTGTTCATTTTTTTTAACCAGGCCAGATTCTGTAAATTTCCTTAGCATATTTTTACCCAGTGTATCTGCTTCTGCATATTTTCCCTCCATTTAACGCATCTGCTTCTGCATATTTTCCATCCATTTTAAAACTTAAAATATTAAAAATGTTTGTTTTTTTATTTAAATAAATCTGAAATAAAATAAATAAAACATAAATATTAGATGAAAATAAAAACCGAAAACCAAAACTAAATAAATACAAATAAAACAAATAAAACATAAAAAAATCCAAAATCTAATGTCTAATCACTAATCTCTAAATCTAAATGACAAAAGCACATATAAAAACATAAACAAAAATTTAAAAAGAAAACATAAAAAAGCTAATTTAATAATTAAAAAAATAATAGTGTGAATAATAATAAAAATAACACCTACCAGTCAAAAGTTTTTGAACAGTAAGATTTTAATGTTTTTTAAAGAAGCTTCTTTTGCTCACTAAGCCTGCATTTATTTGATCTAAAGCACAGCAAAAACAGTAAATTTTTACAAAATAGTTTTACTATTTAAAATAACTGTTTCTATTAGAATATATTTTAAAATGTAATTTATTCCTGTGATTTCAAAGCTGAATTTGTAGCATCATTACTCATTACACAAATGATTCAAAAATAGCTATTTTAAACAGCAAAAATATTTCAAAATTTTACTGTTTTTGCTGTACTTTGGATCAAATAAATGCAAGCTTGGTGAGAAAAAGACACTTAAATTTTTTTTTTAAATCTTTACTGTTCAAAAACTTGACTGCTAGTGTAAATAATAATAAAATAACACATAATGCCTCCAATTTATTACATTATAGCTGAATAAAAGTAGCATAGACTTTGCCAAATAAAACAAAATATCTTTTATGGACAATATTATACTTATTATACATAATAGATATTATACTGGGGATGTGCATTACAGTGTTTCTCATAGGAGCGTTTTAAACACACTCTGTCTGGATCTATTGTGAATCATTGAAAGGTTAAAGGAGGTTAGTTTTCTCTGTAACCTTGAACTTTCGTTCACTTTTAAGTGCCTCAGGAATTCACCGTTTAATCATAACTGGCCATCTTTTATGAGGACATTTGACATGAATCCGAAATAGAACTGTATGAATGTAAGTGACGTGTTAAGAATGATGCAATCCCAGCTTGGTGTTACCATTGACATTCATGTACTGGGTCCACAGATATGAGAGATACAGTGTCAGATGACAGAAGAATTTGCTCGTATGCAGTTTGTGGACTTGTACGTTGGCCCTACTGCATTTGAAGGACACGGTCAATAACATTGACCGGTTCTGTTTTAAATAAATTAGCGTATTAAAATTTTTGGTTTGGACCCATAAATGTGTAATTACAGGCTTTGGAAATATTTATTCCTCATTATCTGTAATTATACGTCTTTCAGATGCGTCATCGTAAGCAATACTGCTTTGTCAAAGCTGTGGTCACTCCATCGCATGGTCAGCTGATTGGTTTGCCCATCTCACGTTGACCTGCTTTTTCTGTCTGCACAGCTGTTAGTTGCGTAGCGCATGTGATCGTTGCCTGGTCATTTATTAATGGCTCTACTGGAAGCTACCTTTTCCAGTCTGAGTGGAATTTTTTGGTCACAGACTTGCAAGGACACTGCCTGTATGAGCAGAAAGGTGCCACTTTTTATTGCATTTTACTGGCTTTTTAACACGAGTCTAATGTTTAACTTGTATCTGATGCCAAGAGGCATAATTGGTTCATTAACACAGTTTTGCGCATTTGGAGACACTGCATAATAAAGTTTGTGAATCTGTGTTTTGTAGTGACAGGAATGTGTTTCAGTGCTCTTTAGATTCATAAAGATAGCTGATAAGCCTGGACAAATATTGCAGACAGACACAGACTTATTTGCAGATAGTTAGTATTCAGTGGTTACGAGTTGCATAACTGCAGTACAAGGTGACTTGAGGACTCATTTCATTGTTTCATTTATTTCATATTATTTAATCATTTTATGGTTATTTAATTAAACATGCACATGCTATTGGTTTGGATGCAGAATCATGGAAAAAATCTTTTGAGATGCCAAATAAAATGCTGGGTTATTTTTTTTCTACCCAACCACTGGGTTGAGCCTCTTGGGCTGTTTTTTTCCAGTGTTGTGTCGTTTTATGTGTTACCCAGACTTTGGGATAGTGGCTGGGTCAAGCTCAAGCAGCTGAAACTATACAATTCTCCAGCTTACAGTCCAAGCGGTGGCTTTTTGCATCCTTTTCTGGAGCGAACGGTTCTCAGCGCCGCCTGGTGTACTTCTTCCACGAAATAAAGGTTTGTATACATTTTATTTCATCTATTAAGTCTTTACTGTGCTGTAAATGTGACCCTGGACCACAAAACCAGTCTTAAGTAGCACAGGCGTGTTTACAGCAATAGCCAAAAATACATTGTATGGGTCACAATGATTGATTTTTCCTTTAATTATTAAGGAAAGATTGTTTTATGAAGATATTTTGTAAATTTCCTACCGTAAATATATCAAAACGTCGTTGATTAGTAATATGCATTGCTAAGAACTTCATTTGGACAACTTTAAAGGCGATTTTCTCTAATATTTAATTTTTTTTGCACCCAGATTCCATAGTTGTATTTCAGCCAAATATTGTCCTAACAAACCATACATCAATGGAAAGCTTAGTTATTAACTTTCAGATGATGTATTAACCTCAATTTGAAAAAATTTACCCTTATGACTGGTTTTGTGGTCCAGGGTTACAAATGATTTTATTTTATCCAACGCAAATGCGTCAGCAGCAGTCGTTTCATGATGGAAACACCTTTTGTCTTGAATAACAAACTGCTTTTATTTGTTATAATACTGAATTAATTTTTTAATTTTTTAGTTCTATAAGGTCATTACTATTTGTTTATTGGTAGGTCATGGTGTCAGTCATGGCATCTTTTAGTTATGGGTGGGACATGAGGCGGCAGTCTGAAGTTTGCAGTTCCCCCGGTGAACAGCAGCCCTTCACCGGCTCAGATTTGCACCGGTACAAGAATCGCCATTTCGGTGAAAAGGTATTACAGAGAAAGGTTGTATACACTTGAATTAAAATGTTGATTTTAAATGTTAAATGTGTGTAATATTGTAAAATATGCCCTATTTATCTAAATAAATTTAATTTATCTTATGTTTTTCTCCATAGGTGTTCTTGCTTATTAATAAATATTCACCTTTTGATTGTTATTGTTGCTTCTAGTAATTTTGTGTGTGATTTCTAATTTCATACCAATTTTAATCCAGCAGTATAGAATTTTTTAAACAATAGTTGAGTCAAATAAAGCAACACAGCATGTTGGGTCAAAGAAGCAGCTAGGTCAAAATAACCTAGCATGTGTTTTGTCCAATATTTAACCAGCGCTGGGTTGCCAAATAACCCAGAAATGGTTGTATTTAACCCAGTATTTATTAGAGTGTATTTAAAATCTTACTTGTCACTTATGATACATTTATTCAACTCCCCTAGAGTTAAACAGTTGAGTTTTACCGTTTTCGAATCCATTCAGCGGATCTCCAGGTCTGGCGGTAGCACTTTTAACATAGTTTAGATCATTGAATCTGATTAGACCGATAGCATCTCCCTCAAAAATGACCACATATCATGACGATATTTTTCCTGTTTAAAACTTGACTCTTCTGTAGTTACATCGTGTACTAAGACTGACGGAAAATGAAAAGTTGCGATTTTCTAGGGTGATATGGCTAGGAACTATACTCTCATTCCGGCGAAATAAACAAGGAACTTTGCACAATGATATTACGCCGCGCCTGTAAGTGACCGGCACTAAGTTTGTGTAGAGTCGGCAGAGTTGAGGCGTAATATCATTGCGCCTGCTGCACCGATGGTACGGCAGCAAAGTTCCTTGATTATTACGCCGAATTGAGAGTATAGTTCCTAGCCATATCGACCTAAAAAGTCGCAACTTTTCATTTTTCGTCAGTCTTTGTACACGATGTAACTACAGAAGAGTCAAGTTTTAAATAGGAAAAATATCGAAACTCTTTGTTCATTTTTAAGCGAGACGCTAACGGTCTAATCAGATTCAATGATCTATGCTAAACTATGCTAAGTGCTACCGCCAGACCCGGAGATCGGCTGAACGGATTCGGAAACGGTAAAACTCAACCGTTTAACTCTAGGGGAGTTGGAAAATGAGCCTATTTTCAAAAAAAGTTGAGTGTTTTTTAATCATTTTTATTAAAGTACTATTAAAATAAGATTGTTTTTCTTTTTTGAAAGAAATTAATAATAATAATAATGAGAAGAAGAAGAAGAAGAAATTATTTGAAGCACCAAATCAGCATATTAGAATGATTTCTAAAGGATTATGTGACTCAGACTGGAGTAATGATGCTGAAAACTCAGCTTTGCATCACAAAAATAAATTACATTTTAAAATATATTCATTTGGAAAGCAGTTATTTTAAATTGTAAAAATATTTCATAATATTAGTGATTTTACAATATTTTTAGTCAAGTAAATACAGCTAAGGTGAGCAGAGTAGACCCCAAACAGTAGTGTATTTTTTTTTGTTTTTGGTCTTAAAACGTGTGTTCTGTGATATCTGTGTGTCCGTTCAAAGCAACAAATAAACTATTCACATTTAAAAGAGAACAACACATCAGATTTCGTCTCACTACAACGTAGTGCTTTATTTCACAGAAAAAAAGAACATGACAAACTAATTTTATCGTCTTCCCTAAATATAGTCTTTTTTCGTACCCAGGCGTGAAAAAACACTGTACGTGATAAATAACGTCTTTGGTGACATAGATACACAAATGCAAACATAAATACATTAACTTAAATATCAGTCTTAATAATAGTATTCACAAAAAATGTACTGCGTCCTCATTCAGTGTGCTAACGCCCTTCATAATACATTCATACAGATCCCACTCAAGATCAGTACACAAAACTCACAAAATCTGTTCAAATGACAAACGTTTAAAAAAAAAACATGCTGGTGCTTTAAAGTGCTTCGCATGGTTGTAACAACACAACTGACCTTTAGTATAAAAACATGACACACACACACACGCAAACACACACACACACAGATTCATAACGTTCTGTGTATTCCTTCATCCACATTAGCGTTAAGCTAACGCTTGTGTTTTTCTTAATGAACCAAGCAGGGCTTTAAAGGGGGACAAAGGTCATGAAAATACGCAATACACAGGGGCAGCACACAAAAACACACGCGTACAAAGAGCGATCAGGGCTAGATGCTGACGCACTTGATATGCTCCAACCCATGTCACCAAGACGTCCACAACAACTCATCCAAAAATAAATAAATAGATAGTTAAATAGTCAAAAAAAAGGAATGTGATCAATAGTCAAACATGAGGCAGGTTAAGAGGCTCTCCCTGTGCAAAAAGTACAGATTAATCAGGCTCTCAGCAGTTTAAAAGCCTTTAATTATGATTAGTCACGAGACATCAATCAGATCGAATACAGCAGAGAGAATGGTGTCGGATATATATAGAGAGCCTTTGAGCAGACCAGCGATTACTACTTCCTATTATCATCATTATCATTAGAATCAGCCATGACAAGGAAAAAAGACTTTTACAGTGACCAACACCCTCAAATCCAATTGAAGTTCAAGCCCGTTTAAAGATAAATGAACAGTATAATACAAATGCACAAAAAGGTATCAAGTAAACTCAGGTTTTTTGGTCGGTTCTCTGCCTTTCTGGAGCGATTTGAAAGCAAGTTGTCCTATAACATACATCACATAGTGGGAGAATTTGGCTTGCGTACCCAGCTGAAATTGTTTAAGTAGGATTTTTAGGATTACTTCTGCTATTTTAATCCTCAGACATGTACTTTGATGTCTCACAGCTTTCCCCGACATCCACAGACCCCCAAAAGGGATGGAAAGCCTCTGAAAGTTTCAAATCGGTCGGTTTTTACAGCTTCGTCTGTCGGGTATTTTTGGTGTGTGTATCCACCCACGTATTCAGACATGATTATTATAACAAAAGGGAATTCTTAAAATACACGACACGGCTGGAAGAGTGCTTGTGGAAGGACGTTTTTCCCGAAAGACTTTGGAACACTCGCTCCTCAAATTTTGGTCAAACTAGAATCTTTAATTTGAGTTACAAGAATGTGCTTGAGAATCACTTAAGAACATTTTGAGGACATTTATGATATTAAGAATACTAAAAAGTCCATTTTTGTGCATACAATGCAAGTTGTAGGGTCCAAAACCAACTCCAGATCCCTTGCAATATACGGACATTTGTGACCCTGGATCACGAAACCAGTCTTAAGCAGCACGGGTATCATGTTCCATGAAGATATTTTGTAAATTTCCTAACATAAATATATCAAAACTTCATTTTTGATTTGTAATATGCATAGCTAAGAACTTCATTTGAACAAGTTCAAAGCCAATTTTCTCAATATTTTGATTTTTCCCACCTTCAGATTGCAGATTTTCAAATATCTCAACCAAATATCGTCCTGTTCTAACAAACACATCAGTGAAAAGCTTATTCAGCTTTCAGATGATGTATAAATCTCAATTTTCAAAATTTAACACTTATGACTGGTTTTGTGGTCCAAGGTTACATTTTTCAAAATATCTTCTTTGTGTTCCGTTTGGAACTTTATGAGTAAATCATGACTAAATTCTTTTTTTTTTTTCGGAATGATGAAATGTTCTTTTTAGAGTGTTTCCAAAATGGGAAAAAAACATTTTTAAACAGTCCTTAAGCTAGTTTTAGCCTCTGTTATGGAGCTGTAACCTTGGTTATGGGTATTTATGAGTGAGTTATAACCATCATTTAAAAAAAACGCTTCTGTTTATAAAATGTGGCAAAGCCCAGCAGGATTCTCCCAAAGTTGAAACTGAGACCTTAAGGATTATAACTCATTCCCATGACTTTATGAACCACGTGAGGTGTAATATTTCAGGCGCCAGGCCTCAGAATGCATGGAGAAGCAACAATGTGTTAATCTGGATTTGACTCCGATTGCTACTGTATTGTTATGTGGGTTCAACCACTGTGTTTATAAATTCAGACAATTCTCTATTGTCTAAAACCAAGTGAGAAAGTATCAGATGGTGGTCTTGCACCACCTCCGAAGCACGTCTTTCTTCTTAAAAGTCTCTTGGAGACACAAGGTAAGAGGGTTCAGAGTTTTTTGGAACGCACGAGCCTCACATTGAGAGAAATCCAATCCCACACCTTGATGAAATCCACATTAAAGGCTCAGCCGGTTTGATCAGTGGTGTAGAAGTTAACCACCTTAGACGAGTCGGGACGTAATGCGGCGGATTGAAGACTTAATATGAAAAAAGAGTACCAAAAAATGAGAGGTCAGAGTCAAAGTGTTTCAAAAGGCACCGAATTCAAAATTCGCAAGTAACAGTTCCTTTCTGTCCAAAAAGGCACAGTATACACTCCAGAAAACCAAGGCAGAGAGGAGGAAAGAGTACTACAGCAGTATCCTATTGCAATAAAATAGACAAACACCAGGACAGATATGTGTAACGCTGTTTTCTTGGTCTTAGTTTGAGTCGGACGTCCTCCTAGGCTCATCCGTAGCTGTGTGGACTGCGCGGGTTGATGGGTGCGCCTTCGCGTCCGCTTTGCCCGGCCAGTTGGTAGAGGCGATGACTGAGGTTTTGTACCTGGCAGGTACCGAGGACGCATCCGACGCGCTTCAGCTGGGCATGATGATGGTTGTGGTGGCCTCTTGAGGGCACGTTGCGACGACCTCTGTGTTTAGGGCTCTCTCTTGTTTCGTTGGACTGTTCCGTTTCAATTGTTGGGTCTGGAGGTGGTGATTTGAAGAGGATGGCCCTCCATAGAATGGTGCGGTCGATGGAGACGACATGGTCGGTGTTTGGACGCTCAGTAACATCTGAAGGGATGGTGTTTTCCTCTTTTAGCTGATGGAGTCTGGTCATGAAGTCCAACCTGCAATGAGACAGAAATGCGAATTAGAAATATTGAACATGCTCAGGTGTGAATAGGAAGTGATGTTATTTCATTGCACTCTGGAATACTTGATTCTGATTGGTCAATCTTGGTCAAACTTAACTCCATATTTTAATTCCAATTGGATGTTACAATCCTATTTCTAAACAATATGTAAATGTTATATATAAATAATAGAATTAATTTATTTTATTTCAAATGTGTTTTTTCTGTACTTTGGATCAATTAAATGCAGACTTGGTGAGGTTGATCTTTAAAAAGCATTAAAAATCTCACTGTTCAAAAACTTTTGACTGGTAGTGTGCTTACTTTATAATTTATAATTTATTAAGAAATAATAAACCACCTTATACTTTTTATTTATTGTTCATATATAGATGAAAAAGAATAAAACTATAAACATAATGGTACATTTCATGCTGAAATTAGGTTTATGCTACTATTTATTGCACAATATTGGCTTGATCCAACATTTAGCGTAATTTACTGCAGATACTAAATGTGCAGTTTGGTCAACCGTGCAAACATTTACTGCAACCGACGCCTGCTCACTGTTCACCGTTCACAGTGTACGACAAACACACTTGATTTACTCTGGTTTCGCTGTAATGGCCAAGGCCACCTGCTCTCTATTTGATTATCACACACTGGACACTAAGATCCTTGTTTTTTTGTACAGGTCTTGCTCTTAGAATTAACAAGCAGCGGTTAGCAGCTCATGGCAGGTGCACGCTAAGATGATCTTGCACTTTCATTACATGCATTTTTGTAATTGCATTTCCAAAATGTGGGGTAAGCATAACTATAAAAGAGCAACCCATTTATACAACAAGTCTAAAGCTGAAATTTGAGAAATGACAGGGTGTATTGTTGGGTTGGACCACACCATCTAATCTCACAGTGTCATGCTAAACTTAGCGAAAAGCATGCTGAGTAACGCTGACTTTGTCAGACATGTCTTTGACATTTTTACTTGCACGATCTTGAAAGTTTCAAAATGTTGAAAACTTTCTAGAAATATCAGTTACTCTTGCAATTTGTTGTGTGTAAGCGTTTAATAATTAGAGCTTTTAATTATTTATTTTAATATTATTCCATGCACTTATTTGAATATAAAATAAATATATTCTTAATATGACATCTTTATAATATTTACATATATTTTAACAGGAATTCTCTTAATGTCTTCATTCCTCAGAAAGTTTACTTTCTCAATGCACAAACTATGCAGCCGGCTCGTTTTTTTCCCTTGCATTGTGGTCAACCAAAATACCACCTCTTTAAAATATAATGATTATCTGCCCAAAGTGGTTTGGATGAATAGTAATTTTCCCCCGGTTTAATGTACGCAGTGCCACTGGTCTAATACGTTATGCTGTATTTCAATTTTTCAAGTCTCCAAACGTCTGAAAACTCCACCTCAGAAGCTTCACATGATCAAAGCCAATGCTGAGCATTAGTTTCTCTTTGAGCTTGATCCAACAATGACTTTTAGATACTTAAGCAGAGATAAGCTGCTCGTGTACTTCATCCATTTGGCCTTTCACCTCTTCTGAGACCCCGTTATCACACTTCCATATTTTTCAAATCCTTGTCTGCTAGACCACCCTCATTGCTCATCCTAAATGTGCTCACATACTCTTGGTTCCTTGAAGAACCTCAAGCATTTCCATTGCACATTGGTTCTTTGTAGTATATATTATTCAAATGTTCTTCTCACACTGAGAATTCCATGAAAGGTTCTATTTGGAACCCCAAATGGATCTTCTTTATGACATCACTGTGAAGAATCTCCTTTTGGAACCTTTATTTTTAAAATGTTGCTAGAACATTGCTAAGGTGTTTCTAGACCTAGAGAGCAACCGTTGTTTCTAGAAATGTCTGTTTATCCATCCCATTGTGCTCCATTTGTTAGATAATGACTAAACTTGAGTAGGGCTGCCACTTTACATACAGTTGAACAGACGTGCTAATTAAAAATCTCACCTGGCGACATTTACCTAGCAGACCACAATGAAATGGGATCTGTGATTCTGGGGTATTTGTAGTCTGAGCATAGTATTCAGCCAGGAAAATTAGCACCTGGACCTCGAAATTCAACCCATCTTGGTATAAAGGTGGTAATCATGTTTTGCAAATACTCTGTTGGGTATACACTCTGAGAAACCAAGGAATGGTCAAGTCTTACATGAGCAGTCATTCGACATGTGGATTTCGTGTCTGGGTGATTTCATATTTTTGTAATGCAACATGTCCATTGCTGCCACTGGCTGCACACCGCTTGTTGGGCTTGGTACTGGCAGACTGCCACCAAAACCCTGTGATGCCTTGTGGGAACACTTTCTTTGTGGGAAAACAAGGAGATTTGATATTTCATTGCGGTTTAATCTGTGATCCTCCACTGGGAGAGGCGGGTCAGATCAATCCAGTGTTATTGTTTGTTCTTGCCGTAAGCCCGTGATTTTTGCACCTCGCTGAAACTAGTCATGGCTGTTTGCGAATTGGTCATAAGCAGGTTATATTTAGCTCTTCAGAGAAGAAGTAATTATTGTACCTGTGCTTTGTAATGGGTAACGTGACCATAAGTCAAACCAAGTGACCTTCTCCAGTTACTATGTGATTTGTTCTATTAATACCAGCATATATCCTGGTACATATGGCACATAATG
>JAHKKF010505709.1:0-20361 GCA_019740295.1 Labeo calbasu
GCACCATAGCAGTCCATTATATGGCGAAAAATGCAGAAACGTTTTCCTCAAAAAACAATTTCTTTACAACTGAAGAAATAAAAACATGAACATCTTGGATGACAAGGGGGTTGAGTACATTACATGCGAATCTTTGTTTTGGAAGTGGACTTCTCCTTTAATTTGCGTTCCGAAGACAAATTAAGCTTTTTACGGGTAATTAATGACTAAATTTTCATTTTGGGGTGGAGTATCCCTTTAACAAGCTACTTTGAAATGTAATATTCCCCCACGCTAGACTGTGCTAAACACACAAACAAACAACACACTACTTCAGTTGTACAGCACATGAACTCACACAACCACACTGGTGATGTTCAAAAACACAGTCACAAAGCTCAAACTGATGGTGTTTACAAAACACTCATTCACAAGTTCACATCAATGGACAATTAAAACTGTAGTTTTAACACATCTGGAATGTAAATATAAACTGCAACAAAAACAAACACTGGATCAAACACACACCCAGACAAAATGTTTGTACCTCAACATTCACACAAAGAGACAATAGAGAGAAACACTACAACATTAAAATCTATTCATCTATAAACACAAGTGCTATCAGACTGAACTAGATCAAAGTAATCACTGATATTTAAACAAACAACACCAGTTCTGTCACCTTATAATCTCTGAACGTCTGTTCTCAGAAAAAAAAAAAAGAAATGAGAGGAGACAGCAAGATGAGACAGCGCAATAATGTTTGTTTAAAAGCCTTTCGGCAAAGTCCTCAGCTCCTCAGGGAGCCAAAGTCATTCTTATTATTCCAATGCAATTAGCACTAATAGATATTTGTGCAACATAAAAAAAGTGGTGAGAAAGGCTTTTTGACACTGGGCCTTGTTCATGAAAAGCTAGCAAAACAAATTTCTGCATCCAGTCTTACGCAAATTGTGCAATTTTACTGAATGCAACAAGTTACAAAAGGTTTTAAGTATGATTTATAAAGACATTTTGTGTCACCATTCATGAATAAGTCCCAGTGCTTCTGCTAAATTTCTAAGTGGTGCCACCTAGAGGACATTTATATCACAGCTTTCATATTCAGACTCTTACATTACATTAATGTCCACAGGAGGGTAGGAGAGGGCTGTATCTGTTTTGACTCTCTCTCGCTCTCTCTCTCTCTCTCTCTCACACACACACACACACACACACACACCTGTGCTTATCACTGACAGACAGTTTATTTAAGACCATGCTTGTTTATGTAACGTGTTTATTATTCATGGACATTTTAGAAAAATATGTGAGAATTTGATCTAGATACCACTGTAGACTTTATATCATAGTTTCTATGATATATTATCCTATTCTCTTAAATATTGCCCATGTTTCACCTTGCTGCTCTTGGGCAGTTTCTAGTCTACATAAAAAAAGAGCTAATTTTTTAGCAAGACTAAATTTAGTACTGTATCTATTAGTATCTTATAGCATACAGTATACACTACTATTAAAAGTTTGGGATGAATAGGATTTTTTGATATATATATATTTTTTTAAATCAATGCGTTTATTCAACAAGGACCCAGTAAACTGATCAAACATTACAGTAAGGACATTTCTAATATTACAAAATTTATATTTCAAATACATGCAAATAAACATATCAGACTGATTTCTTAAGGATCATGTGACCACAATGCTGAAAATTCAGCTTTCTCAGAAGTAAATTAATTTTTAAAATACGTTAAAATAGAAATTTTAAATTAATAATATTCCACAATACTGCTGTATTTTTATCCAACCCCAAACTTTTGATCAGTAGCGTATCTCTAAATGAACTATGTTTTAATGAAGCTAAATTTACCAGTGGGTCTCCCTCTGTGTCGCTCTGAGATACTTGTTTGGAGGCGGCTCCGTCTTTAGAGGAGCTGTAGCCATCATAGCCCACATCCTCCGGCCGCAGCTGCAGCAGCGACTGGCCCTCATGTTGCAGGGAGGCGGAGCTCCAGGGGTAGGTGTCAATCACCCATTTGGACGGGTCTTCCCATGCCGCCCTCTTTCCATACAGCTGGAGCAATGAGTCAAGTAGATAACAAAAAGTTTTAGCTACAGTTTGTGAGAGGAATCCACAATACATGAGTGTGTGTGGTTGCATGTGTACCTGCAGTCCTTCTCGTACTGCTTCCAGTAGATATGGCACCAGAGAATAGTTCCACAGATCGGTAAACCAAACACGTGAGCCGTCCGCATCCATCGGACACGACAGAAACAGCCGGGGACCTAGAAGTGACAGGAATAAATATCTCACCTTTGTTCTGTGCAGAATAACCAGATCAAATGCGGCTTGTGTGTTGTGTGTATTACCAATAGTGACGTCCGAAGAGCTGTGAGCCTCTAAGAAGGAATTGAGGTGTTGCCAGGTTTTAGGGACCCAGTCGATGATTTTGATGAGGTCGTTACTGCGCATGTTTTTAGCGATCTCAGTTTCAATCAGCTTTCTTCTCAGGAATCGGCCCAGGAAGCCCTTTACTGGCTCAGTGTGATTGGCACACAGCACCCACCTGAGGGGATGATGGTCTGATATTACACTAAGAACATGACTGGAAAGATCAGTGTGCGTTCGTGTTTTTGTACTGTATGTGTATGTATGCGTGACAAATGTAAAATATGATCATTTATGGCCCCCATGTGGCGAGCGGATGTAATAACAATTCATCAGATGCTGTTTGTCTTGTTCACAACCATGTGCTACATTAACGTGTAAAATATTTGAGCACAGTACCTGAAGTTATGATGCAGCTCCAAGTTTGGAGATGAGGAAACACCCTGGTTCATAGTTCCTATGACATATGGGCTGTGAAAAGGACAGTTGCACATAATTAGATGTAATGTATTTATATTTGATCAGTACTGGATGCTGATTAATCAATAAAGTTCAAATACATGATCAAAAAAGCTCATATACTACTATTAAGCTAAAACGATTAGCATAATCGTTTCATTTCAAACCAATTTAAACTGTGTGAAAATGTGTGTCCATTTAATTATTAGGTAGTAGCTTTTGTCTGTGTTTACCAAGACTGTTTATTTGATCGAAAATACTGTAATATTGTGAAATAATATGAAAATTTAAAATAACTGATTTTTTGATGTAAAAGCTGATTGTAGCAGCCTGTCTTTAGTGTCAGAAATGTTAATGCTAATATAAATATGTTGATTTGGTGCTCAAGAAACATTTCATATAATTATCAGTGTTGAAAACAGTTGTACTGCCTAATATTTCTGTGGAGACCATGATACATTTTTTCAGGATTCTTTGATGAACAGAAAGTTCAAAAGAACAGCATTCATTTGCAAAAGAATTTTTCTGAAACATAAAAAACATGCTAAATGTAAATGTAAACTCTTTTTGACCACAGACTTTTGAATGGTAGCGTATATACACAGTATAGCACGTCTCTTTTACCTTACTGCCTAAATAAGCTAAATAAATACGTAAAAAAGTTCTCAATTTTGGATAATAATAGAAATAATTACCATTTGTGGTATTTGCAGTTGAGGAATCCATTGAAGATGTCACTAAGGGAGCCAATATGATGGAGGTTATCCAGAATAACTACGGAGGGCAGCTCGATCTCACACTCTTCTGTGTTGCATTGCTCGGCCAGGCTTGAGAGGTACTGCCGAAGATCCTGCTTATAGCAAACACAGCACATAAGGTGTTACACATCTACTGAAAACCTACTTTAAGGTAGGATTATATGTTGGTTCACCAGTAGCAGGTATGAAAATGTACGGAAAACCTTCATTAAAACACTTATTTTTTGCAATTCCATTTGTTTCCACTAGCAACACACCTTAAAATGATTATTAAGACCCTTTCCCAGACTAAAAATATGTACCTTGCTGGATTTCTGGTCCACATTGAAGCTAGCCAGGTTAGTGTCGGTCACCTCTTGACCAATCTTGGAGATGATGTAGTAGGCTAGTTTAGTAGCTAGGTAGGATTTACCAGTTCCACTGGGACCAGACAAGATAATTCTGCGGTGCTCCATCAGCAGGTTCAAGTATCGTTGAATGATGGGTTTAGGAATCAGTGTGTCAAACACCAAGTCATCAATGCTACCCTCTTTCACACCTACATAAACAAAAAGACATTTACAAAAACTTGCTTCAAATCTTTGCAGAACATGCCTTTGAAGCTTTTAGTAGAGCACAGCTACTGAAAGAGCTTACAAACGTCAGAGACAAGAAACGCTAGATGCCATCCTGGCAGGATGTAAACATGTTGACGCTTGTTGTGACGCTGCAGCCTCTAAAGGAGTTTCTTTGTGTTTAGAGTCCTTATGAGGAAAAATTGATGGTACAGCATTTGGTTTAAACCTGAGCTTATATCCATCGCCACCTGGAAGCTCTTTTAGTAGCTGTTGTCATCGTATCAGTCTTTTATTTTATGAATTGTGTTGTGGTAAAAATAGCAACAGCTCACATTAGCCCACGATGACTCACATCATCGACATAATAGCACCCCCTATAGTCCAAAATATGTATAAAACGATATAGATTTTTTTAAAGTAACGCAAATCTCTCATGGGTTTTTTACTACATATTTCATTAAGAGACATCAATTACATTATATTAAGCCATACAAGTCTTAATACCCAGGGTTCCCCTTAAGGACCTTACAAAAACCTTTTGAGGTTCCTCACCTTTGAGGCTGACTGTGATAACGTTGTTGTCGCCTACTAGATATCCACATGGCAACAGTTCAGGAACCTCAGAGGCGTGAGATCGGACCACATCCCCCATTCTGTAGCACACTATACTATCTGAATTCAGGCCCAAACTGGTCAACGGGTCCACGCGGAACACATACTCCTAAATGCAAGTAAAATCAATCTGTTAGACCTAAAACATAGCACCTTATATAGCATCTTATTTCACAAGAGGCTAAACTAGCACCTTAAACAAGCGTCGTATTACACCATCCAACACATCCCACTTAGTCTTGCCACTGACGCCGATGGATCCAATCAGATACTCCTTCTTCTGCATAGCCTAAAATGATATGAAATGACACTTATAAGGTATTGTTTATTAGTGGTTTCATTACAAAATTAAACAGACTAGTTAAAATCACTCTCTACCTTGGTTTTGTTGGAGTCGCTGTTGATGGTGACCACTATTCGAACACTTCGGCCCTCTTTGCGTAGATTGCCCTCATAGCCATCATCCAGCAGAATATCTATGCACACAAACACAAACTTCAAAATCACTGCGAGACAAAAATATCAAAGCCTGAACAAGACAGACTCAATGCCAAATGAGTCATTAACTGTGGGGGAGAAGAACTTGTTCTGTGCTGACAAATGCAGCAAGCGAAGACACTAATGTTCAGCTTTGACTGTAGTTAAACGCCAACTGCTTTAAGCTTTGCTGTCTGTGGGGCTGAGCTTTTTGGTTTTAACATGGCTTCGAATACAGGAAGAAGGCTGTTAGTGGAGGAGTGCGGCTTTGATGGGCCTTGAAGAGGAGCTTGGTGAATGGGCGGGAGCGAGACGCTTTGTATTAGTCTGGCACGCTGTTCTGCAGAGGGGTGATAACGTCCTTCCACCGCACGTCCGCCCACGCTCTAGTGCTCCTCCACACATCTCTCCATCAATTAAGCATCCCAAAGTCCTGAGAGAGCGCAGAAGTCACTACTTTTAATTAGCCGGAGCGCAGACGAGTCTTCACCGACCCGTCCCGAGACGTGGCCACAGGCCCCACGTTCAAATCCTCCCTCAAAGAAAAGAGGCCATTTCACTCTTCGCTGCGTTCATTCTCTTCCCGCACAGCTGTGAAATGGTCTGCCCAATGCCAGAGTTTTCATCAATAATACAGCCATATGCAAATCTACACTGTGGTCCATGAGCTGGAGCACGCTGGTGGAAAACGAAATCATCAGTTCAGTCGGACAGTTATGACGAGAAGATTATATGTATCAAGTTTGCTCGCAGTGCTTTTAATTGTGACTTTATTTGCCAAAAAGAACCAAATCGTACAAGGACACACTAATGAAGTTTATTGTGTATCACTAAAACATTAAACCATAAAAACAGCCATTTTTATGACTCATTTATAATGATAAAGTCTAAACTGGCCATTACACCAGATTTGTACTTTTTATTTGAAATATGAGTTGCACTTGCTTACGTAAAACATGCTAGGGAGTTGCGGATGGTTGCGAAGCCATTCCTATGCAGTTTCTAAGGTGTTCTTAGTGTTTTCAAACCGCTGTTATGCAGTTATAAGGTGTTTTTAAAGGTTGTTAGATGGTTGCTTACTGGTCCAAATTTAGTCTCGGCTTCAGAGGTCACCTACGGACTGCTGGCTGAATGTCCGATGCATATGGCACATAAAATTAAAAACTCATCAGAGTTTTGAAGTCGTCTTCTGATTGGTTGAATTTGACAGTATTTCCGCGAGATGTGCGTGTTGTGTTGTTTAACGTTCCATCTGGAAACAAAGATCCCGTGATGCCAAACCTCTCATGGAAGATGAAAGCCGTTGTGTTTACAACTGTGAGCACTTATCTGGATCAACTAAACGCTGATTTTTCAAAAGTATGTGAAATATGTGGCACAGAGTCTTAGTCACATGGGTGTTTCTTGGTCATTCAAAGTGGCCAAGGTTCCCAGACCTTCTGCCTGAAGGTCTGGCTATGCGAGACTAGTCCAAGTCCAAAGAGCCAAGAACTTCAAGTCTCTATGGTATTTTGATTTGTAGATATGGCCCCAATAATGTAAGCCTATGTGATTTTGTCCCTGATTTTATCATCCACCACTAATAATCAAGATTACTATCAACTTAACTATCCGAAACCTGTTATATTTACTTTAGTTGTAAAATATTTTGTATATTAGCTTGTATACTGTAAATGTCCATGCTGCATAATGTATGTACTGATACATTCGATCAGGCTAAGTACAGAAAAATTGTTCTTACTAAAAAAGCCATCATATTGCTATAATAACTTTTGAAGAACATCCAAAAGATTTACAGAATCCTCCAAAACAAGGCCAGAGCAACCCAAATAACTTCACATTCAAATCATGAAGCAAAGTCTGACCTGACATAATGGTGTCTGTGATGTTGAGGTTGTTTAGCGACAGCCCCAGAGACTGCCGTGAGGATGAGGAGGACGTGCTGGAGGTTTCTGAAGGGGGACGGGCTGTTTTAGCAGGTGTGGCGGCAGGTGTGGTGTTGCCACTGGACTTGAGCCTGTCGTTCTCTGCCTTTAATAGCTCAATTTCATTCTGCGTATAAAAAACAGGTCATGTCAACACTACAGTGACAGTTTTGACAAATGTGACCCTGGATCACAAAACCAGTAATAAGGGTCAATTTTTCAAAATTGAGATTTATACATCATCTGAAAGCTGAATAAATAAGCTTTCCACTGACATATAACCATATTAGGATAGGACAATATTTGTTCAAGATACAACAGTTTGAAAACCTGGAATCTGAGGGTGCAAAAAATCAAAATATTGAGAAAACTGCCTTTAAAGTTGTCCAAATATAGTTCTTAACAATGTATGTTACTCAATCAAAAATGAAGAATTTTACAAAATATCTTCATGGAACATGATCTTTACTTAATTTCCTAAGGATTTTTGCCATAAAAGAAAAATCTATGATTTTGACCCATACAATGTATTTTTGGCTATTGCTACAAATATACCCCAGCGACTTAAGTTTTGTGGTCCAGGGTCACAGATATATATTTCCCTAACTGAACAGATATGCAATCCACACACAATATTAGGTGACTAAAAATAGCTAATCCACATTTGGTAAAGTTCAGAAGAGAAAAGTAAAATAAAGTAACTTTCCCACATACTTTAAAATTGAGTGAAATACGCTTTTGTGACGTGCTAAGAAGATTAAGACTTGCTGTCTGTTGTCCAAGTTTCTAAACTGTTTCTAAGGCTTTTAATGACTGTGAGAAGTTCGTTTAAAGATTTCTTTAATCTTTAGATTAGTCTTGTGTGCCAGGCTCTGCAAACCGGTGCTAAGCAGAAGCTCAGACAGACACTTCAAGAGTATGAACAACTTCGTCTGGTTGTTTTATCTCGGAATTAGAGCAATTTAGGCCTTTAATCAACAGTTTCTCTGATCTCAGTCATTCAGTCACTCTGTTACAGACTTTAAATTATGTGCTCTGACTTTGTAGCACATTGTAACGAGTGCTTGCCCTCAAACGGATGCATTTTAAAATATATTAAAATAGAAAACACTGATTTTAATTGTTTTAATATTTCATAATATTACTGTTTTGTTTCTTATTTAAACAAATAAATCCTCAATGCATTACAAAATCTTACCAGATTTTTATAGATCACTGCATTGCACAAAAACACTCTATGAGAAGAATTCACAAGGCACTGATATAATGTTGCACAGCTCTGGAATATGTGAACGTACCTGCATGCGGTTCATGGCTTCTCGTATCTGGTCAAGGTGGTGGGCGGAGCTTAACGCCTCCAGTCTAATATCGGTCAGCTTCAGCTCCTTCTCTCTCAGCTCGTTCTTTAGCTGGAGGATAATCTCTGCCTCAGCTTCTGTACATTCACACAGTCTGCACAAACACAAACCGTACAGGAAAGAGGGAGTCACAACACTGTCACACATCCAAGAAAGCTACAAAACACAGGTGGGTTTAATGCACAACAAAACTCCTGGAGAATTAGATGTGGTCAGAATATTTATATACACAAACGCTTTAATGCACACATATTCACACTCTGGGCTTTGTGTTTATATTTGTGAGAGGTGTTAGCTGCATTCCATTCAAAGCTGGTTATTGCTCTTGAATATGATTTATAAGAAAAATAAAATGACTTGTGTTTAGCATTAACTGTGCAAATCTCCTTGGATTCCCGCATTTTTGGAATCCTGACATTTAGTAACATTCTATCAGCTTTTCGAGGTAGGAAACTCCAACATTTTGAATTGAATGGAATGCAGCTTTAGAGATTACGCACATGACCAATACAAACAGGAAGTGGTAATCCTTCATGTTGTCCAGTATTAAGCACAGGCAAATTACTGAAGTTAAAGCAACATATATTTAATACAATTTTAATGTTATAACTTCTCAAACTCAAGCAATCTCTGATTTTATTTCTTAATGATACATGAGTTTGACTATTTGACTATATTAAAAGAAATATTTATTTAAGTTTTCATTTATTTACATTTTCTATCTATCTTTTTTTCCCAATAATAATTTTATTAAACGTTTCTATTATTTAGTACATCTCCTATTACAAATTAAATTCGCATTAGTTTGTGTCATAAAATGCTCATGTAAAATTGGACCAAAATATAGGGGAAGGGATATCATTTGTTAACTAGCTTTGATGATTTTAGTCACTGCACACTCTCAAGCCTTCCCAGCATGCCACACTGTGCCTGTTACCGAGATCTGTGCTTGTAGACCACATGACCGTTTGACTTTTTCTTTGGCATCCAAATGGGGGAAGACTTGCTATCGCAAAAACACTTTCTAAAGACACATGACATTGAGGAACAGGGACAGAATACAGATGTCATTAAGGGAAAGGATGAAATATAAATACGATCATCAAAAAAGAAAGCAAGCAAACGATAATGTGAGTTAAAAAAGAAATCTCAACAAAACAAACTGTAAAAACTCTAAACAATACAGTAAGTGGAAGTTAGTGATGAAAAATAATAATGATTTATTGGATGGGTTGTGATCCTTTATGTGCAAGTGAAAAAAAAAAACAATAAATACATGTACCTCATTTTATAAATGTGTCTGTGTACTGTATATATTTGTGTCTGTACTCACTCTGTGGTGGATGGTGATGAACGCAGTGGTTGGGTGGTGCTGGTCTGTCTGTTGGTGTGTTGTAGTTTGGGTGAAGAAGGGAGGGATGAGTCAGTCATCTCTTCAATCTCATCGTGAGATGATTGAGGCTTGTTTGTCTTTTTCTTGCTGAAGGCCTGCTTAAAGGAGCTCCGCAACTGTAAGTAAACAACACAAATCAATATAATTAATATAGCAACATTCATTTCAAACTATTCTGTGGTCAGGCAGAAGAAATGGATTAGAAAGATTCATAGCTTGGGAGAATTATGTTTATGTAGTAACTCTGGATAATTTTATTAATGTTATTAAAGGAAAATCTGGAAAGAACTTCTGCAGTAAACAAATACATGCCATAGTCATTTTATGTATCTCGAAAACATCCCTTTAGACATTTCTTTAGCATATAAAATAGAATTTTTACAATATCACTAGTCATTAGGTATTTAAAAAAAAAATAATTAATTAATTAATTAATAAAAAACCACTACCAGTCAAAAGTTTTTGAACAGTAAGATTTTTTAAATAAGTCTTTTCTGCTCATCAACCCTGCATTTATTTAATCTAAAGTACAGTAAAATGTTAAAATATTTTTACTATTTAAAATAACTGTTTTCTATTTGAATATATTTTAAAATATAAATAATTCCTGTCATTTCAAAGCTGAATTTTTAGAATCATATCTCCATTCACATGATCCAGAAATCATGCTAATATTCTGATTTGCTGCTCAAAAACAAACAAACAAACAAACACGTTTATTATTAAAAACAGCTAAGTAGAATTTTTTCAGGTTTCTTTGATAAATAAAAAACTGAGAGGAACAGCATTTATTTTTGTAACATTATAAATGTCTTTTTAATCAATTTAAAGCATCTTTGATAAATAAAAGTATTTATTTCTATAATGTCTTTTGAATGGTATAGTGTATAATGGTTATTTCAAATAATAATAATCCATTTATCAAAGAATTACGCAAAAAATTACGCAACTGTTTTAAATACTACTAATATTTTTTTTTTCTTGAACAGCAAATCAGCATAATAGAATGATTTCAGAAGGATCATGTGACACTGAAGACTAGAGTAATGATGCTGAAAATTTAGCTTTGATCACAGGAATAAATTACATTTTAAAAAACATTGAAATAGAAAGCAGTTATTCTAAATAGTACAAATATATCACAATATGACTGCTTATGCTGTTCTTCGGATCAAATAAATGCAGGCTTGGTGAGCAAAAGAGACTTCTTTAAAAAAACGTTAAATATCTTACTGTTCAAAAACTTTTGACTGGTAATATAATCCAGAATTAAAGGATAGTTCACCCAAAAAATGAAATTCTGACTATTTTAACGATGTCCTTACAACCTTTCTGGGCCTTGAAAGTGTCAGTTGCGTTGCTGTCTATGCAGGGTCAGAAAGCTTTCGTATTTCATCAAAAATATCTTAATTTGTGTTGCGAATATGAACGAAGGTTTACGGTTTTGGAACGACATGAGGGTGAGCAATTAATGACACAATTTTCATTTTTGGGTGAACTATCACTTTAAATACTGAAAGATTTTATAAAGTGTCACTGTTTAGATAAACATCACATGAGTGACTTTTTGGTCAGCTTAGGATAAAGGTTAAAAATACGGTTGATTGCAACATTCTGGTGGGTAACGGCTTGCTCGTATAATTCACTGAGCAGAACTAATTAAGCATCAGAAACATACTGGCAGTCAGTAGGACTGGGGATGCTGGTTGCATGCACACGTTTCTATGGAAACTATTAGGATTTTGGGAGGAGGCGGTTAAGGGGGGTAAGGTTATCAGAGGCAAACGGTCGCAGTGATGCGGGACGTGGAAACACTGACCTGGGCGGGGATGGAATCAGCCACCTATGGACAAAACACACTCACTGTTACCATTGCCTGAAACGTGCACCGCTGGACCAGATTATTCTAACACAGCGGCATCATTTATTCATTCTTCATTTGATTAGCTCTGAATGACTCATAAAACTAGATAATTTCACATAACAGCATTCCACAGGAGGTCTACGTCCCCTACTTCCTTTCAAATCAGTGCGCTCAACAATAAGGAATCTTTTTCTGACCCAATCAGGCAAGAAGTTATACTACAGTATATATATTTCTATATATACTCAGAATGTATTCTTATTGTTTTGCAACCCTTGTCTCACTCACTTTCTTTTTAGTTAGCTTTCTCACTTTCACCTTTGAGCAGCATTTCCAGACTGTTTGAATCCAGAGACCACACTGCCTCAAATTATGCAGATGAATAATTAATGGGCGCATAAATAAAGAGGTGATTTGTATTTATGAGTTCAGCTTGAGCTCTGCCCTCATTACAAGAGTCCAGGGCAGCTCGAGGAAAAGTAGCCGTAACTGCTGCATACAATGCCAATGTTATTTTTCAAACAGCTGTTTACCTCAAGTGCTCTTGACTTAATGCACACCCTAAATGAGAATAAACAACAGCCTGCCAGCATTACGAGATAATAAATCTGTGAAATAACTGCGAACTAGAACTAGAACAGCTGACTGGGAGTAAAACATGCACAATTGCATCTTAACAGCATATATATATCACCAGTAATGACTGCAACTCGAGCGAAAGGACGTTCTTAATTAGTGCATTCCTCAAAAGATATAAAGATTTGTTTTCTAAAGGGTAAGCACTGAAGGGTGAGGAAGTTTAGGGGTTTGAAGGGCCACTGATGGGAAAAAGTGGTACGAGCATGTTGGATCCTCCATAAGGGCATGCAGGAGAGTTTGAGGGTGTGTTATAGTCACCTTGTGTCCTCTATCCTTGCCCTGGTGGTGTGGTAAGAAAGTGAAAGACAGAGAAAGTGTGAGAGAGGGCGAGAAAGGAGGAGAGACAGCCGGAAGGGGGTGAAATGACAGAAGTGTTTGTGCTATGTGTTCTTAATGTGTCCAAAGTCGAAATTGAAGGAGAAAAGACGCCACTACTAGAATGATGACTGAATTAACATCGCTTTATGGTAAAGGAATGTTATAAAGCCTTACAGTATATGATAAAGACTGATTAAGACTTAATATATAGATAGTTTCCTATAAATTTGGTGCCATTTATGGAGTATTTGCCCCAAACACTTAGATAATAACAAAATGTATGAATGATTACATAAGAATATTAAAAAAACTGTGATTATTTTACAGATTAAAAAAATCACATTTTTATCTAAAACAACTTGCAAAAGAAGTTTGCCTCAGAGCCATTTTTTCATTAAATATTTTTGTTTTGAATTTGTATTTTAAATTATATTTAATATATGAGGCAATGTCCTGTGATGATTCAGTATAAGTCAATCAAATATTTGCTCAAAAGTAATTTATGCAAAATTTCTGGTTATTAAACCTCAAAGTCACTAAAATGACTGTGACACTAGTTCATGGCAAAATTATGTTGGACATGTAGTTTTGAGAAATTTTAAATGCAGATGTTACTTAGCTTAATATTTTGCTATAGTGATGTTAAAGGGATAGTTCACCCAAAAATGAACATTCTGTCATTAATTACTCACCCTCAAGTCGTTCCAAACCTGTAAGACTTTCGTTCATCTTCAGAACACAAATTAAGATATTTCTGATGAAATCCGAATTTTTTTTGACCCTGCATAGACAGCAGTGCAACACATTCAAGGCCCAGAAAGGTAGTAAGGACATTGTTAAAATACTCCTTTTGAACGTGCGTCAAAGACTGACAGGAAAGAGAAGAAACTGTTGAATGAAGTTATTTTTGTACTCTTGTAGGTTTATAAAATTAATTAAACCACTGATGTCACATGGACTATTTTAACAATGTCCTTACTGCCTTTCTGGGCCTTGAATGTGTTGGATTGCTGTCTATGCAGGGTCAAAAAACTTTCGGATTTCATCAAAAATATCTTAATTTGTGTTCTGAAGATGAAAGACATGAGGGAGTAATTAATAAGAGAATTTTCATTTTTGGGTGAACGATCCCTTTAATATATATATTTGAGGGCCACTTAAGTTCATCAGATTTTTTTTTTATACTGTGCTCTTTCAACACAGTTGTAGTCATCATTCTAAACGTGGACGGGCCTTGTGGTGTGATGATGAAGCTTTGCACAATGACTCACCCAGCTTTTCTTCTTTTTCTTCTTGTCGTCGGCGTCTTTAGCGCTACCCATACTGGAGTGGCTGGCTGCGCTGTTAATACTGGACATACTTTCTGACGAGTGCTGTCGACGGATCCTCAGGTCTGCTACACACACACACAACAGTCAATGCATAATAAACATATTTGTGAGTTACACTGAGGCACTAAATTTCTTATATCTTTACACAGAAGCTCCACCGAGAATATGCTATTCTTGCGAGAAGCAAGCTTTGTTTACAGCAAAGGAAAACCAGTCTCCTCTTAGCTTATATCAAAATCCTCTGACATTTTTCTTTGCAAATCCTTGTTTTGTACTTCTAATTTGTAACCCGTGTTTTGTTTTTTTCCTCTGTGTTTCCATATTCGTCACTTCCACTTACGCTATGCCTATGTCCAAGCGCGTCTCGTGAACATGCGTATGACAGTTATCGGTAGATACAGATTATGGTTTATACATTTTTTAATATTGATATCTTACTTAAACGCATAATTTTGCTTCAGAAGACCTTTATTAACACCCTGAAGCCGTGTGGAGTACTTTTTATGATGGATGGAAGCACTTTTTCGGGCTTCAAAATCTCATTCCCCATTCACTGCCATTACAAAGCTTGAAAGAGCCAGGATATTTTTCAATATAACTCAGATTGTATTCGTCTAAAAGAAGAAATCATATACACCTACAATGGCTTGAAAGTGAGCAAATAATGGGGTCATTTTCATTTTTCGGTGAACTAACCCTTTAAGTGATTTTACAGAAAAGGTGCAGTCACACTGACGAAATTTTGTGGGTATAAAAGGTCCATTGTCTATTCAATAGTGTAGTGATATATGAAGCACAGCTCACTATCACAAGTCACTTTGAAGCCAAGCAGCTTTCTGTTATTCAGTGCAGAAATTTTGTTTGACCAACTTGAACCCGTTGCAAAATTTGATCTTTTCACTTTCAAATGACTGGGCTTTGTCTCTGAAAATTCCCTGAACAGCAGCTTAACTTGTAGCAAATCCAAAATATTCATTTAGCAACTGTAAAACAGAAAATTATGACAGATTTTGATGTACACAAGCAGCACCTTTATGAACATGATCGGGGCCGTTGAGAGCAACTTGAATGGCGGTCTGAGCATCTGTGTTCTGAGCTTTCAGTGCTTCGATGGTCTCTCTTAACTCTGCGAGCTCGGACTCCTACAACACAATCAGACAAACACTGTTAAACTGAATATAAACACAAACCACTTTCTTGGAAAACTAAAAGCACACCTTCCCAACAAGCCACATGATTATGATTAATTATGTTAATGTACACCAAACTTGAACACTTATGGTAAGTGGTTTGTTCAAATCCCAAACTCTAAGTATGCACAATAATATCTGTGATGCTAGCTAATGCATTGCTAATTAAAATATCACATCAGCTTTACTTCAGAATCACTAGACAGGAAGTGAGCCACATGGCACTTTCAGTTTTTGCCCCTACACAAACTCTTTTGTATGCAAAATGCAAACTCCCCCTTGTACCACCAGCTGTCTTATTCCTCTATCAGATGTTTCCTGCCAAAAAAAGCACATGTGGAGATAAGCGCCCCACTGATCTGAGGAACCGAGCATGTGTTGCGGGTCCCCAACCATCCTATTCCACCGCCACATGGTCTCTGTATATGCAGAGCTCAGGATTCTAGCGCTTGCGATAGGGTTTCTGCCTTAATTGAAAGCCGGGCCACCTTAACACAGACGTCCCTCTGTAATCTCTGATGGTTTATTCAAGAGGGATTAACAGCGGCAGGAACTCATTAAGTCGATGAGGGTGCTTTGTGCAAATTAAGGGAGCTGTTTCACATTTTAACCTGAAGGTTACATTTACATGATGACTGGATGGTTTTGTTGATGGGTGGTTGGAGGAACTGCTCGGATTTGTCCAAAAAACGTACCTGAAAACATTTAAATGTTAAAGTTATTGTATTTGTATGTGTGTATAGGACCATTCCTACCTTTTGCTCCGCTGTCATGGTTAGACTCTGCAGTCGACAGGTCATGTTCGCCAGACTTTTCTCAAACGCCGCCACCAGGTGTGCCTGTCAAAACACAGAGTTTAACTCAAGGTTCTCATAAGATTCTCCACAGGGTAATCCACACAGAATTCTGGGACAAACTGTGGCAAGTGAAACTTGCAACTGAGTTCAAGGTTATCAAAGATCAATTACTGAATATCCAGAGGTAGTTATATGGAGATATAATAGTTGTGATGGTAATATGTACACTAGCATTCAAAAATGGGGATTTTTTAAGTTTTGGAAATAATTTAAAAGAATTCTCTAATGCTCAGAAATGCATGAGACTGCTGCATTTATTTGATCACAAACAGTAAAAACAGTGATATCTTCTCTCTTCTTCTTATCGCTAGGAAAGCAGTAAAGACTTACATCGCTTCTTGTTGCCATCATGTCGACAAAAAATTACAAGCGAAAGCCACACTATTTGACATCGTATAAGAATTTTTTGTTGTGTTGTTGTAAAAATAGCAACAGGTAGCGCCAGTAGCTCCTCCCATAGTCCAAAATATGTTTAAATTGATGTGGATTTTTTAAATAACGTAAATGGTTTTCTACTACATATTTCAGTAGGAGACATCATTTCTGTTATATTAAGCCATACAAGTCTTAATACTTCATTATCTTTTGTAAGTCTGTATTTTTGTTTGGGAAAAGCACATTTATTTTTTTTCTAAGTATGCATTTTCCTTTGCAAAACTTTTTTTTCCTTTGCAATACTTACAGTACATTCTTTTGCAAGTAAATGCGGCCCTGTTTTGACTCCATAGCTTTCCTTTCAGCTATACAAACTGATAATGCCAGTAGTGTGAATGCAGTGGGTGTAAAACTAGTACATGGTGAGACCCGCATTACAGATTCACAGGTCTATTAAGTTTATCCTCCTGTGTACAAAAACTTAAAGTACACTTGGGGCATCTGAGCACGAAAAAGTATTATATATCTTTGTATCCACCTATTCGGAGCCTCCAGAGACATCCTCCTGGGAAATTCTGATCTACACTGCATCGGCAAGCTGAATAGTGCGAATAGTGTGAACTACTCAACAGTCGCCAAGGGCTTTGAAGCATGTTTCAGGTTTAAGCTACTGAGATGGAGTTCAAAGGATCCACAATGTCTAAGGCTTGTCTGAACATAAGGCCCCAGGGCTTTGGTGGAGAAGACGTCTCTAACGCTGACTTCAGCTACACTGAAAAGACTTCTGATGTCAGTGAATGCTGAGAATATGTATGAATATTCATACCAAGAAATGTAAAAATCTTAGATTTATATAAAAAAAAAAACATCTTTTGGCAATAGAAATGACCCAGTTTATCATTTGATGTTTGACTCATGGTGTTCTTAAAATCTGAACAAAACAAAGTAAAATGAAACAAAACAAAGCAAAACAAACAAAAACACCCTGACTTTGTTAACAATGCATACAATAGTCAGAGCTGGTATGAAACCAGCAATAAAATAAATAAAATAAAATAAAATAAACTGACTTTGTTAAAAGCGCATTCAATAGTCAGAGCTGGTGTAAAACTAGCTAAATAAAATAAAATAAAAAATAAAATAAAATAAAAACTGACTTTGTTAACCATGCATACAATAGTCAGAGCTGGCGTAAAACTAGAATTAAAATAAAATAAAATAAAATAAAATAAAATAAAATAAAATAAAATAAAATAAAATAAACTGACTTTGTTAACAATGCATGCAATAGTCAGAGCTGGCATAAAACTAGAAATAAAATAAAATTAAATTAAATTAAATTTTCACACATCTTTTGGCAATAGAAATGACCCAGTTTATTATCTGCCCTTTGACTCTTTTTGTTCTTAAAATCTAAACAAAGAAAAAAAAAAAGAAAAAAAAAAAACTGACTTTGTTAACAGTGCATACAATTGTCAGAGCTGGTATAACACTAGAAATAAAATAAAATAAAATAAAATAAAATAAAATAAAATAAAATAAAATAAAATAAAATAAAATAAAATAAAATAAAATAAAATAAAATAAAATAAAATAAAATAAAATAAAATAAAATAAAATAAAATAAAATAAAATAAAATAAAATAATATTCACACATCTTTTGGCAATAGAAATACCCAGTTTATCATCTGCCCTTTGACTCATGGTGTTCTTAAAATCTGAACAAAACAAAGCAAAGCAAAGCAAAACAAAACAAAACAAAACAAAACAAAACAAAACAAAACAAAAAATAAAATGAAATAAAATAATGGTAAATGCATGTTTATCCTGTCTGTTTTCTCTTGATTATTTTTTTATTATATCTACTACTATACTATAAAAATAACACAATAACCAAAAGTACAAATTACAACACAATTGAAATATAAGTTGTAAACTGTTGTAGATTCAAATTCTACTATTTTGAAATTAAATATCACTGTTTTTTTTTAATATTTTAAGCAGCAAGCAGAGCTGTATTCGAAAGGTTCTTGGTATATACTATTTAAAATGCCTGCCAGGAAGTGAAGCCAAGCGATCACTGAGAGGCACAATGCCAAATGCTTGAGTGACTCTAATGGGAAAGCGCCTCTATAAACACACATTTACGACATGCCCTGCCCTGACCTGTTTGTCCATCCATTTATATTCCTTCAACTATATGTCCACAATGAGTCTCTCAGCCCAGTCAAGCACACCTAAACAAGCAGCATTTCCAAAAAACGTACTTAAAAGTGCCAGACACACAAGTCCCACTACACACAGTTTCACCTGTCTACAATCTCAAGGTGGATATTTTGACATTAAAGTTATTTCCAACTATAATATTCACCAAAAATGAAAGCCACATAGTAAGAATCTGAAGCAGCAACATATATAAAGTCACATCTTTATATATGTTGCTGCGTCATGTTATCACCCTACCTGTTGTGGTTGAAGCTGCACTGACAACGTCTCAGCAAACTGATTTTGGCTCTCTTTGCCTGGATAATGGTTGAGCTGTGGCCAAAACAGTGAACTAGCTAAAGCACTACCCTTGTTAGCCATAGCCATCTTTAAGCTCCCTCACACCCTAAAACACTACAGAACTGCAAAGACTCTTTTTTAGAAACGCACACGAGACAGGGATTATCCAAGGGGTGGGCAGAAAGAAACAGAGAAACTCTGAAGGACGCTTAACCTACTTTTTTAAGCAAACTTTGTACCTTTTGATCGTAATTTGTACGTGGAAGATTCCCTCAAGTATGCACAGATGTCAAGTGTTTTGTTTGAAAAGTGTGCTTGTGCTAATTTTAAAATATAAATGGCAATCAGGCAACAGTGTGGAGTGTTTAAATCATTTTTGGGTCCAAATGTAGCAACATTTCTCAATTTAATCTTCATATGATATGCTTCTGTGTTGTTAATTCATCATTTTATAATACACCATCCTGGTCTCAGTAGAAACAAAGCTGCTTATTCGAATCCCTCAATACTGAACACCAACTTTCAAAAGTTTTTCTGACACTGAGAAGTTCAAAAACAGTCGGCTGGAGAGCAGACATTTCAATCCGCTCGACTATTGTACAACTTGAATAGATGTAGTTCGGAGTCGTTCTCCCATACACGAATCCTGTCAAACACAAATCACAGAGGAGGTCGAGTGGAGAGACAGCAGCTGTCTCATGCTCTGTCACACTTCTCACTAAACTGTCAGAGAGCAAAGCCCTTCATCACACCTGCCTTCATCACTCTCGAGACAGGAAAGTGAACAGAGCTCAGCCCGGTCCAAACTTTGCTCTCTTCCTGCGGTGCCTTCACATAGGAAACTAATGTGACGCTGTGAAACACAATGTCCTAGTTTGACAGTGTAGGGACACAGTGTAAGACTTCTCAGAATACCACAGTCAAAAATTAAAAGTCTGGGATTTTGAGCTGCTTTCAATGCACAACTCAGATTATGACAATTGAAATTCCCAAACTTACTGACTGTGAACAGTTTATCTGCAAAAGTCACTGCTGTGCAAAAGTTTTTTCTTAGCATTTGGTATTATTATATTATATTATATATATTATATAATTTGACAGTTGATGTCAAAAGTTTACATACACCTTGCAGAATCTGGAATATATTAATTATTCTACCAAAATAAGAGGGATCATACAAAATGCATGTTATTGACCTGAATAAGATATTTCACATAAAATATGTTTACATATAGTCCACAATAAAAAATAATAGTTTGATTTATAAAAATGACCATTCAAAAGTTTACATACACTTGATTCTTAATACTGTGTTGTTACCTGAATGATCCACAGCTGTGTTTTTTTGTTTAGTGATAGTTGTTCATGAGT